>PVIW01008790.1:0-57505 GCA_004026585.1 Noctilio leporinus | reverse complement strand
TCCAGCCATTCCACTACTTGGACTATACCCAAAGAAGCCTGAGACACCAATTCATAAGAACCTATGCACACCTATGTTCATAGCGGCACTATTTACAATAGCCAAGTGCTGGAAACAGCCTAAGTGCCCATCAGTGGATGATTGGATCAAAAAACTTTGGTACATTTACACAATGGAATTCTATATAGCAGAAAGAAAGGAGGAACTTGTACCCTTTGCAACAACATAGATGGAACTGGAGAGTATTATGCTTAGTGAAATAAGCCAGTCAGCGAAGGACAAATATCATATGATCTCACCCATTACGAGACAATAATGAGCAAAAGTAACAACAAGCAAAACAGAACCAAGTATATGAATACAAGGAATAGGCCTTCAGTGGTCAGGGGGAACAGGGTTGGGGGGAGGGGGGAGGCAGAGGCAAAGAAGGGGAGCAGCTTAGACAAGAACCTAGTATAAAGGAACCATGGACATGGACAACAGGGGGGATTGACTTTAGGGGAATGGGTGGGTGGGGAGGGGGACAGAGGGGAGCAAAAAGGGGATGGATGTAATACAACAACAATAAAATTTTAAAAAAAGAAAAAAGAAAATGAATTTCAGGACTAAAGTAACTTCCAAGAGTACTTACTCTTTTCTACATTCTTTTCAGATGTAGAGTTCACTGGAAAGGGGACCAGTAAAATCACAAACATGATAACCAAACCCAAGTTTGTGAAAGTGGATTCACACTTTAGACAAGGAATACCCTTCCTTGTTCAGGTAGAGTATACTGCAATTTACAGGTAAATGACATGTCCAGTTGTACTTAGGTCCAGGATACACTGATGTAGTCCAGACCTATTTAGTGTTATCAGTTAATTAATATGACCAAAACCATGGAAACAAAGGAGATACTTTCCTTCATAATATAACTGATAAAATGCACAAACACACAATATAGTATTGTGAGAAGCAGAGGTACTGTTTCTTTTTTGAGCATGTAACTAAGCAAAATATTTAATGTAATATAAATTAATTATACCAAATCCATTGTCCCACCCATTTTGTAATAAATAAGTACATTTGTGCCATTATCCAAGCCAGAATTAGAATTTTAAGATAATTTCTCACAAATGACTCTCAGTTTATGGTTATCAGTATCCTTCTTTATATCTCTTATTCTGTTTAAAGTAAGTGAATAGTTCTAATTTCAAACATTGAAATTATAATAATGTGAAGTTTATGGCTATTATTATTATATTATTTTCATATTCAGGGTATAGTGGTGATTTTATTCATATTAACAGTTAATTTTTACCAGTTTTACAGTTATTTAATTTTTTCCAAAAGAAACATTGTCTGTGGATTTGTTTCAGAACATTAAAATAAAATGAGGACCCAAATTATGAAAAGGAGATGGAAAGACATGAGAATCCAAATGGAAGGAAACAGCTTTGCAGTCAATATGGAAAAGCTGATTCTTGTTCTTTGGTTTTGGCTAAGTTATGGCAGTAAAACAGCCTGTTCCCCTAAGTTCTCTCGTTTCTCAATATCCTAACTTAGCAAGTACTTTTCTTCTTTAGGTGCTTCTGGTGGATGGAAAGGATGTGCCCCTCCCCAATAAAGTTGTCTTCATTTCCGCACAAGGAGTCAATTATTTTTCTAATGCAACTACCAATGAAGAGGGTCTTGTACAGTTTTCAATCGATACTACCAATATATCGGCTCATACACTTTATATGACGGTAAGTAGGAAAGAAAAAACTTTAGGACAAAGAAACCTTAGAACCAGTCATGCATTCAGAAGTGAGGAGGCACACAGATTAAGAAGCTATCCCACTTGGGGATAAATTTGGGTATAGAAAAATTTCATTGAAAATAAAAAGACATTTAGAAAAGATACTGTAGAAATGCCTGTTAATTTGATTAGAATTATTTTTTAAATTTTGTGTATTATCCAAAAAATAGTATTGGATTTCTTTTTAAACAATATCAGTTCTTCAATGGGTAATTCATGTAGTTTGTTTTATGTTGTTTTTCCATATCTACTTAGATATTTTTAAAATGATCAGAATCCCCTACTCATACACACTTATATATTGCCTAATGCTTATGATAAAAAGATTTATATAGCTAAAAAATTTTCATGCTTGTAATTTCAAGTGAAAAAAATGGTAAAAATATGATTTGTTGATTCTAGCTTAGATAAATGGAATATAAATTGTTTGTATTTTCCAAGGTCCACATGTTACGTCAATTTTTTAAAAGATTTTATTTATTATTTTTAGAAAGAAGGGGAAAGACAGAGGCAGAGAGGGAGAGAGACATTAATGTATGGTTGCCTTTCACCTGCTTCTAGCTATGGACCTGGCTGGAGACCTGGTTTGCAACCTGGTTATGTGCCCTGCCTGGGAATCAAACCAGTGACCTTTGGGTTCTCAGGCCGGCACCTTATCCACTGCGTCACCAGCCAGGTCGAATTTTAAAATATGTAATGATGTTTAATGTTATTTGTGTAATAGACACTTATTCTTCCCTATGATTGAAAAGGTGAATAACTAGTCCCTTTACATGAAAAATAATTTTTTAATTTAATTTTATTGTTGTTGTATTACATCCATCCCATTTCCCCTCCCCTCTTTCCCCTTTCCCATCCACCCACTCACCACCCCCATAGTCAATCTTATTTGTTGTCCATGTCCATGATTCTTCCATGATAGTTCCTTGACTAAACTGCTCCCCTTCTTTGCCTACTCCTCCCCCATCCCCCTCCTCCCCTCTGCCTACTGAAGTTCTATTCATTGTATTCATGTATCTGGTTCTGTTTTTCATGTTTGTTTGCTTTGTTCATTAGTGTCCTATAATGGAAAGCATTATGCTTAGTGAAGTTAACAGAACTGTAAATTATTAGTCTGATTTAAGTGCACTAATTCTTTTAAAAAGAACTTAATTATAAGAGCAAATAGGAGGGCCCATAAAATACACCTAATAAATTCAGGAAAAGTGTAAATACTCCCAGAAAAGAGCTAAGGAGCAACTGCTACGGGGAAAATAAATGGAAATATCTGCTAAGCAATATCTGCAAGACTTATAGGTTCATAAACTACACAGACCTTAAAAATGAGAAGTCAATAATAATGAAGCATAGATGCAAACTTCCTAAAAATTATTTATAAAAATTTTTGAGGCTGCTCATAAGATAATAAGATTTTATTTGTCTATAATGTGATTTTTAATTAATTTATTGTTGCTGTATTACAATCGTTTTATTGTTTCTCCATTGCTCTCCCCTACCCCACCCTCCCTACCCCCTCTTCCACAGTCAATCCTCACTTCATTGTCCATGTCCATGGGCCTTTCACATTAGCTCCTCAACTAAACGCTTCCCTTTCTCTCTGCCCTCCCTCCGCCTTCCCCTATGTTCACCATCATTCTGATCCTTTTTTCCATGTCTCTGGTTCCATTATGCTCAACTGCTTGTTTTATTCATGACTTCCCTATATCAAGTGAAATCACATTGTACTTGACTTTTGCCACCTGACTTACTACATTTCACTAAGCATGATACTCTTCAGTTCCAAGGATGCTATTGCAAAAGGTAGGAGTTCCTTCCGTCTTTCTGCTATGTAGTATTTCATTGTGTAAATCCATCTACTGATGGGCAATTAAGCTGTTTCCAGCAATTGGCTATTGTAAATAGCAGCACTGCCATAAACATAGGGGTTCATAGGTTCTTCTGAATTGGTGTTTCAGCATTCTTTGGGTATAATCCTAGCAGTGGAATTGCTGGATCAAAAGGCAGTTTTATTTTTAGACTTGAGGAAATGCTATACTGTTTTCCATAGTGGCTGCACCAGTGCCAACAACCAACCCAGTGCCAGTTCCCACCAACAGTGCACTAGGTTTCCCTTTTCTCCACATCCTCACCAGCACTTGTTGTTTGTTGATTTGTTAATGATGGCCATTCTGAGAGTTGGAAACTGGTATTTCATTATAGTTTTAATTTGCCTCTTTCTGATGGCTAGTGATGTTGAGAATTTTTTCATATCCCTATGAGCCCTTTGTATGTCCTCCTCAGAGAAAGGTCTGTTCAGTTCCTTTGTCCATTTTTTAATTAGGTTGTCTATCTTCCTGGTGTTCAGTTGTGTAACTTCTTTATATATTTTAGAGATCAAACCCTTATCTGAGGTTTCATTGGCAAATATGTTTTCCCTCATGGATATTTCCCTTTTCATTTTGCTGATGTTTTCTTTGGCTGAGAAGAAACTTTTCAATTGGATGAAGTCCCATTTATTTGTTCCTTTATTTCCCGTGCCTTAAGAGAAATATCAGTAAAAATACTGCTGTGTGAATAATATCTGAAATTTTACTGACTATTTTTCCTCTAGAACTTTTATGGTGGCCTGGCTATGTTTAAGTCTTGTATCCATCTTGAGTTTATTCTGATGTATGGTGTAAATTGGTCTAGTTTCATTTTTTTTTTTTTTTTCATGTTCCTGTCCAATATTCCCAATGCCATTTGTGGAAGAGGCTATTTTCACTCCATTTTATGCTTCTTCTCCTTTTGTTGAATATTAGTTTCCCATAGAGTCCTGGGTTTATTTCTGGGCTCTCTATTCTATTCCATTGATCTATATGTCTATTTGTTTGCCAATGCCAGACTGTTTTAATTACAGTGGCATTGTAGTATAGTTCAATATTCACATTGTGATTGCTCCTATTTTTCTGCTTTCTCAAGATTTCTGTGGCTATTTGTGGTTGTTTTTGGCTCCATATAAATTTTTCAAGTACTTTTTCCAGATCTGTGAAACATGTCATTGGTATTTTAATAGCAGTTGCATTGAATCTATAAATGCCTTTGGGTAGTATAGACATTTTTATTATGTTAATTCTTCCCATCCATGAACATGGTATATACTTCCATTTATTTGTATCTTCCTTAATTTCTTCCCCTCAGTGTTCTGTAGTTTTCTGAGTACAGGTCTTTTATACCCTAGGTTAAGTTTATTCCTAGATACTTTATTTTTTTTGTTGTTGTTGTTGCTATAGGAAATGGATTTGTTTTCTAGTTTCTATCTCTGATATTTCATTGTTGGTGTACAACAGTGCCTTCAATTTCTGGATATTGACTTTGTATCTAGCCATTTTGCCAAATTCACTTATTAGGTCAAATTGTTTTTTGGTGGAATCTATAGGATTTTCTATGTATACTGTCACATCATCTGAAGATAATGAGTTTTACTTCCTCCCTTCCAACTTAGATCCCTTTGATTCCATTTTTAGTCTGATCACTGTAGCGAGAACTTCCAAAACAATGTTGAATAGAAGTGGAGAGAGCAGACACCCTTGTCTTGTTCCTGATCTTAGGGCAGAAGGCTTTTAGTTTTTGCCCACTGAGTATAATATTGGCTGCAGGTTTCTCACATATGGCCCTATTATATTGAGGTATGCTCCCTCTAGTCCCACTTTGTTGAGCATTTTTATCATAGATGGGTGCTGTACTTTATCAAATGTTTTTTCAGCATCCCTTGATATGATCATATGGTTTTTTCTTTCATTTTGTTTAGGTGGTGTATTACATTTATTGATTTTTGAATATTATATTATCCTTGCATCCATGTGATGAATCCCACTTGATCATGGTATATGATCTTTTTAATGTATTATTAGACCAAGTTTGCCAGTATTTTGTTGAGAATTTTAGGCTCTATATTCATCAGAGATATTGACCTGTAGTTTTCTTTGTTTGTTGTATCTTGACCTGGTTTTAGTATTAAAATAATACTGGCCACAGAGAAAGAGTTTGGGAATCTTCCCTCTTGAATTTTTTGGAATAAGTTGCTAAGGATAGGATTTAGTTCTTCACTAAATGTTTGATTCTTTTCTTAAATTTGTGGAGGCTTTTTTTGTGTCCTATCATGTGCATTTGGAAAGAAAGTATATTTTACTTCCTTGGGATGAACAGTTTTATATATTTGTATATCAATAAGTCCATTTGGTCTAGAACATTTTGTAATGCCATAATATACTTGGTGTTTATTTGCTTGGAAGATATTGTCCATTGTTGACAATGGGGTGTTAAATTCCCCTACTATAAGTGTGTTGTAGTCTATATCCTTCTTGTAGTCCTCTAAGGCTTTTCTTATACAATTGGGTGCTCCTATATTGGATGCATATATGTTTACAAGGGTCATGTCTTCTTAATGGATTGTTCCCTTAATTATTATGAAATGCTCTTCTTTGTCTCTTTTTATGGCTTTTGTTGTGAAATCTATTTTGTCTGATATAAGTATTGCTACCCAGATTTTTTTCGTGTCCATTTGCTTGAACTATTTTTTTCCATCCCTTCACTTTCAGTCTGTCTAGATCTTTTGTTCTGAAGTAGGTCTCTTGTAGCCAGCATATATGTGGGTCCTATTTTCTTATCCACTCAGCTACCCTGTGTCTTTTGATTGAAGCATATAATCCATTTCCTTTTAATATTATTATTGATAGGTGCTTATTCATGGTCATTTTTTCCCTTTCTCTCTCTCTCTCTCTCTCTTCCTCTTCTTATAGCAGTCCTTTTAGCATCTCTTGCAATGCTGGTTTGGTGAAGATATATTCTTTTAGCCTTCTTTTGTCTGGGAAACTCCTTATTTTGCCTTTCATACCTTGTATGCTATTAGCTGTTTCTCTATTACTTCCTTTTAGACAAATAGGATTCTCTATTTGCCTTTGAATATTGCCATTTTAATTATGATGTGTCTTTGTGTGGGCCTCTTTGGGTTCATCTCCATTGAGACCCTCTGTGATTTCTGGAGTTGCATTGTTTTTCTCTCATCAAGTTTGGAAAGTTTTCTGTCCCTACTTTTTCAGACAGATTTTCTATTCCTTGCTTTTCTTCTCTTTCTGGTATCCCTATGACACAGGTATTATTGTTTCATGTTGTTCTGAAGTTCTCTTAACACCTCTTCATTCTTTTTTCATTTTGTTGTCTGGGAATTTTTTTTGTGTGTTATCCTCCAATTTCCTGATCCAGTCCTCTGTTTCCTCTAGCCTGTTTTTGTTTCCTTCTATTGTGTTCTTCAAATCAGAAATAGTATTTCTTATTCTTTCCTGGCTCTTATCGATAGTTTCTATGTCCTTTTTAATCCTGGTATAATTTTCAGTAAGTTCCTTGTAGTTCCCTTAGAGTTCCTTACAGTTCCCCTGGAGTTCTTTGTACTTTTTTTGAGCTTGCTGTGTTCGTTAAGCGTCCTTATAACCATTGTTTTGAATTCCATACCTGATAGTTTTCTTGCCTCTATTTCACTTATCAGTCTTTCTGGAAACTTCTTTGTTCCTTTCATTGAGGGACTGTTTCTTTTTCTCCCCATTTTAGGTTTCACTTCTTGCTTGTTTCTGTTTCTTAGATTAATCTGCTTCAACTCCCTACCTTTGTGGAGTCACCTTCTGTGGTAGGAGTCCTTGGGATTCAGTGATGCAATCTCCTAGATATCCTCAACTTGCTGCTCTTGGAATATCTTTTTATGCCATTTGTTTTGGGCTGTCTAGTTGTATTTTGAATTTGTCTGATGTGTTGTTCTTTGGTGGGTCCTTCCCTCCAGCTAGCTGATTGAGAGTTACTCCTTCCACCATGTCTCATATACTGTTATTGAGCTGCTATTAAAACAGAACCACAAGTCCAAGCAAAATAACCACACCTTCAAAACTATTCCCCACCCCCTCAATCACATTCTCAGCTCAAATAAGCCAGTATTAATAAGGATGTAAAGAGATTAAAACTATTATAAGAGAAGGAAAACAACTGAATTGACTTACTGAATTATAAATGATTTTTGAGAAGTGAGAGGGAGGAGGAATGATAGTAACAAGAAGAGGCAGGACAATGAGAGAAAGAAAACAAAATTTACATAGTATATATAGAATGGGGAGGGGGATTAGAATGAATCAAGAATGGGCAAGTGTATAGTATTAAGCCTAAACATAAGTTACATATATATATATATATATATATATATATATATATATACACATATATAGGTACTGTGTGAGAGAACAATCACACACATAAAAAAAGGAAGTTTTGTTTTTTTTTAAAGGAAACAAATTGGTGAATAAGTTTCACCACAGCACTATGAACAATGTATGAGATATTTGTACTGTAGGTGGGTTAGGAGTGTGAGGTAAAAATGAGAGAAAGAAAAGCTTAAGAGATGTATGGAAGAAAAGAAAATGATTTTGAGGTGATATAAGGAAATGGAATACTAGGAGTGAGGAGTTGGTTAAAGGCTATGACAAGGAAAAATTCTGATTGGAAATGAAAGAAAGAAAAGGCTGAAGGAAGGTATAAGAGGGTCAGAGATGGGGATGCTAAGATTTGAGATTTGAAATATCAAGTGAAGATCTATAAATAAGTTTGCAAAGATGCCACAGCTACTTCCCTATCCACACTCAATGAGCACTGATTAGTCAAGCTGGAGAGAAAGTAAGTATATTTTATAAATGGAAGAAAAGAGTGTGTGGTGACTGACAATAAAACTGGTTTTGAAAATCTAGAGAGGGGAGAAATAACTAGGGTGGAAATTGGAAATGAGTTGTAACAGGAGAGAAAATAGAATTTTAAACAAAAGTACGAAGAGGAAATCAGGTGGTAATATGGAGTGAGAGAAAGAAGGTGTAAAATATGAGATTTGAGATATGCTGTAATATAAACACTGGTTACTTAAAATGCACTCCTTGTGAGGACAAGAAATAAATGTTAAAAAGCATTTGGGAGAACCAAGATGGCGGAGGAGTAAGAGGAGCTGCACCAATCTCCTCCCAACACCAAATTGGAATTACAAATTAACTGGGGAGAAATCATCCAAAATAACCCACAGAACACCAACTGGAGAGAAGTCTTACTACCACAGACAGAACAGAAGAGCAGATTCATCACAATGTGACATGTAGGAAGTGCAGAAACACAGAGGGCTGGCGGGGGTCTCAGCAACACAGCTGAGAGGAAAATAGCACCCAGCTGTGAAAAGCAGAAAGCCACCAGGTTTAGCCTGCTTGACAAAGAGATTGAGTTCTTAAAGGGAGCAGCATGAAAATATACAGGCACCCACTTACTGTGGGCTCCAGAAGAGAAAGGGCAGAGAGAAGTTTGGGGAAAGTTTGGGTCAGTGGCTTTACAGGGAGAGTTGAGGGAGCAGCCCATGAGTCCAGTGCTGACTCATCCCCCATAGAGACATCAGACCACTCTTCTCCAAAGAGTGGAAGCCTGAGGGGAAGCCACAGCACCACCCATAGGAATTAATCTGCCCCACCCAGCAGTACCTATACTTGACCTCAGATCATAGGTTGATTGGATTAACAAATGTATTCATCTGCCCTGTCCAGAGGTGCCTAACACTGACCACTGATCACAGACTGATTGGATTAACAACTAAAGGAGACAAAGACAGTGAATCTCTGGTAGTCTCCAACTGGCTGACTAGGCCCAGACTGGGACATGGGCTGATGTCACCAAACACATATCCAGGAAGTAGAAAAAGTGCACCTCTACACTACAGAAGGCCACACCACTAAGACAGTAAGTCAAAGCAGACCAATCTAAGAAGCAGAAATAAACAAGAGCCACCTAAAATGGGGAGACAAAGAAATAAACCCTCAGCAAATGGAAACGAGGAATCTCCAGGAAGAGTGCAAAATGAAATAGAGGCAAGCATACTCTCAGACATGGAATTCAAAATAATGATGATAGAGAAGCTCAATGAGCTCAGCCAGTTCAAAGAAAACTACAAACAACTCCAGGGGAACTACAAACAACTCCAAGAGAACTACAAAGAACTCCAGGGAAGCTACAAGGAACTTACTGAGAACTACACCAGCATTAAAAAGGACATAGACACCATCAGCAAGAGCCAGGAGGAAATGAAGAATACCATTTCTTAATTGAAGAATACAGTAAAAGGAATCAAAAGCAGGCTAGAGAAAGCAGAGGATCGAATCAGTGCTGGAGGTCAATGTAGAAAAAAACTCCCAGGCAGTGCAACAAAGTGAAAAAAAAAGAATGAAGAGGTTTTAAGAGAGCTGCAGGATAACATGAAATGTAATAACATTGGTATCATATGAATAGCAGAAGGAAAAGAGGAGGAGCAAAGGATAGAAAACCTATTTGAAAAAGTAATGACAGAAAATTTCCCTAACTTCAGGAGAGAAAATGTCATGCAAACTCAGAAAGCACAGAGATTTCCCAAGGAAGATGAACCCAAACAGGCCCACTCCAAGACACATTGTAATGAAAATGACAAATCTCAAAGACAAGGAGAGAATCCTAAAACAGCAAGAGAGAAACAGCTAATAACATACAAAGGGGCTCCCATAAGGTTATCAGCTGATTTCTCAACAGAAACACAACAACCCAGAAGGGAATGGCAAACACTATTTCGACCAAGAATACTCTACCCAGCAAGGCTGTCATTCAGAATGGAAGGTGAAATAAGGAGCTTCCCAAACAAAAGAAATCTAAAAGAATACATCGCCACCAAACCAGCATTGCAAGAGATACTAAAGGGTTTGCTCTAAGAAGATGAAGAAACAGAGTGACAGACAGGAACACAGGTACAAAGGTAAATGAATTAAATGCACCAATCAAAAGACATAGGGAAGCTGAATGGATAAAAACCAACTTTAACTTATGACTGCTTTAAAGTGATTTTGTTATAGAGTTTACTAAATAAGGTACAATTTTGTGTATTACTTGTATCTGCATTACTGCAGGTAAAGTCTTCTTAGATTGGAATCATTTCACAATATGGGAAAATCAGGTTACTTGCAGTAAGTCAGACAAATCAAATGCAGTTAAGGAAAAAGAAAAATCTAAGTAAATGTGGGTGTATATTACATAGGAGACATGCTATCTTTCTTATTCACTGTTATAAAATATGTGCTTATTTGTGGGTATGTAATATATAGATTTTGTTAGCAATTTATGTTTTAAATAGCAACCAACTGGTCATGGGTGTGTTGTGAAACAGTCAATCTTTAAGTTAGAAAAGATGCTGAGAAAGAAGACCAATTTGGATGGAAGTTGCAAACTACTAAACTATATGATTCATGTACATAGACAATATATATTCTCATATTTGCATGTAAATTAGATGAGATTCCTTTCAAATAGATAGTGGAAATATACATTTCTAGTTATGAAGGCCCCCAAACTTGGGATGCTTGGGAAAAGGAATTAATGCTATAGTAAACTTTATTATTGAAATGTGAACATACCTAATCTCTACCTCAACAGACTCTAATTCAGTGGTTAGTTTAGGACCACATAGGAATTTGCTACAAATTCAAAAATAGCTAGAATACTATTCAACAAATTTATTTAAATCCTAAGGCTTTTAATTTTTTACCTCAACTTAGTAGACATAATAATTTCTACCCTGGGGACCGGCTGAGCACTGCAAGTGCCATTATTTCTGAAGGCTTCAACTTGTAAAACACATGTAGAGGAAAAACAGAGGGTACTGAAAGAAGTAAGACCTGTGCACAGCCTAAATAAATAAATTAATAACTCTATTATTTAAGATGGAAAACTCCAAAAAGAATAAGTTGTAGTTCCAGTAGCTTAAAATAAACTTGAGTTGTATATTGGAGAGGGGAGGATCTGACTCAAAAACCAATTTCACCTTTTACTATCATTTGGCACTGTCTCTAGGACAACTTTCACAAAAGTGAGTTTTGCTATACACCATTTCTGTGATATATTCCACGACAATAGCATTCCAGAGTAAAATAAGTATTAAAGAAGAAAAATCTGCTTAATTTGGCTACTATATATCTAAAATACTATCATTTAACATGTAATAATTATGTAAGTTATTGGCATATTTTTAATTTTTTGTATTAACTCTTCAAAATCCAGTATGTACTTTAAATATGTGTAAAAATATGTGTGGGTGTAAATGTATTTTTGCATGTGTTTGGTAATATTGCAGTTCATATTACTTAAAAGAGTAGTTCTTTTAAAAAGAGTAATTCTTTAAACAAATGAATTAATGTAGCCATTTTGGAATAATGAAAAGAAGACTTTGTATTAATATGATTTGAGAAGCTGACAGAAAGTAGTAATTAAATGGTGAATTGTCTCTATGTGGAAGGGAAAAGAAAAAAGTACACATTGGTGGTTACAGTATAGACAGGGGGATGTTAAGAAGAACAAAGGAAATAGAGAAGCCAAAGAACTTATATGCATGACTCATGGACATGAACTAAGGGGGACATTGCTGGAAGGAATGGGGTACTGGGTGGAGTGAGGCAAAGATGGTAAAATTGGGACAACTGTAATAGCAAAATAAATAAAACAAAAGACACTAAAAAAAAAGAAGCATATTTTGGGGACTCATAATTCATGTAGAGTATCACAGAGTATTTCATCATCATAGTACCTGGGGGAGGAGTTCCCTTTTCTTCTCTTTTTGGCTTTTCCCCTGATGATGCCAGTTTACTTCCCAGTCTGGCCTAGATAGGCCATTTGCAATTAGCAGCATTCTATTTCCTGTGTCTGTCTCTTTCCATTGATCAAGACTATAATTTGCAGTCAGGCTTAAGCATTTTGAGGGGTGGGGTGGAGCAATTTGCAGTCTCTCACAGTCAGGGCCAGTCCCAGTCCCAGATGCCATGCCTCTATTTGCTGTTCACTGCTGCACCACCAGCTGCCTCCCTGTTTGCTGCTGCATCTCTGGTTGCTGTGCACTGCCAGCAGCCCTGGCACCCTTGGTAACCATATAATGTGATTTTAATTAAACCAGCTTATAAGGGATTCCTATAATCTGAAGATTTTACCATTCTTATTGGGACATTATTTTTCCTCTGGGTCTTAGCTGCAGAAGAGTCAAATAAATGACGAGCTGAAGAAATTAGGACAAAGGAGATAAATTTGTAGATAATTTTTTTATCTGTGCAAATTGAGAGGTTAACAGTATGTTTGGTTGGTGGCCAATAGGACCAAGGAAGATGCACAGTATATTTTAGAGTAGAAGACAAAATTTTAACTATTCATTTTTTTTTTAAAGATTTTATTTCATTATTTTTAGAAAGAGGGGAAGGGAGAGAGACATCAATGTATGGTTGCTTTTCACCTGCCTCCAGCCACAGATATGACTGGAGACCTGGCTTGCAACCTGGTTATGTGCCCTGGCTGGAGAATCGAACCTGCAACCTTTGGGTTTGCAGGCCGGCACCTTACCCACTGTGCTACCAGCCAGGGCCTAACTATTCATTTTTGTGGGAGGCTACCATGAAGAATTTTAAGACAATATTAATTCTTCGTTCTTCTGTTTTTAATCAGGCCTACCATGATCAAAATAACATGTGCTTTAACTATGCATGGCTACGAGAACAACATGAGATGGCTTTCCACACTGCAAGTCAAGTTTTCTCCCCAAGTGGAAGTTATGTTTATGTGGAGCCTCTGCCTGGTACCCTGCCCTGTGGCCAAACACAGATCATCAAAGCACACTATATACTCAAGGGGCCAGCAGCTGGGGAACTGAAGGAGCTCATTTTCTATTACCTGGTAAGATTAAAGGCACAGAATATATTGGAGTTTGTCAGTGGGCAAAAGTGACGAATGGGGCCCATAACATAAAAATTACTCTTGCTCTACCATATTGCTCCGTCATCCACGTTTCCCTTGATTCTCTGATTTTCATGAGGTTGATTCTCTCCAACAGAGACTCACCAACCAAAAGTAGCTTGTGTGAGCTCAATAAAAGTTCTTTTTTTACTGATTTTTCATTTCAGGTCATGGCTAAGGGAGCCATCGTCAGATCAGAAACACACACACTGCCCTTCAAGCCAGGACATGGTGGGTACCTCCCAACCAGTCTCCCTGTTTCCTTCCCAATGCACCCACCTTACACCTCAGTGGAAGTTCACAAATGTAGAAATCATTTCCATCATCCCTTTATATTAAGAAAGAGGACACAAAGAAATATATATATATATATATATATATATATATATATATATATATATGTATGTATGTATCAGCAGGATAATTTTGAGCTATTCAGATTTAAGTTGGTTTATGTATCAGTTGGGTGTAAAATTTGATAAAGAAAATCATGAGGGTAAGGAACTTTAACTTATTCTACAAAGAAACTTATGAAGGGACACATTAACCTATTAATTTTACCAATTACTTAGAATGACATTAAAGAGATTAAACCATTGAATGCATAAGCATAGTACTAAATTGAAAAAACCTACTAACAGCATCCTGACCTATGTCTATTTTGTCTCATTTTCCCCAGGCCCCATGAAAGGCAACTTTTACTTTTCCTTCCCTGTGAAGTCAGACATTGCTCCCATTGCACGATTGTTCCTCTTTACCATTTTACCAAATGGAGAAGTTATTGGAGAATCAAAACGTTTTGAGATTGAGAACTGTCTAACCAACAAGGTGAGTGTCTCTAGTATAAAATAAATAAATGGTATTTTAGGAACCACCTATTTTACCTTAGACAAAAAAAAAAAAAAAAGAGTCCAGCAAAGTAAACTGAGTTGTCCAGATTTCCAGCATATTAATGGCGCAGCCAAATCCCCAAGCAACTAGCACAGTAATTTTTCAATTCCACAAAACTGCTTCCTCGTAAAACATAATTTAATTTTGTGCCCATGGTACTCTGCTCTATTGGTTCAATTATGTGAGGAAGGTAAGATGCTATTACTCAAAAATCTCAAAAACCTGAAGAATACTAATACTTTTATCATGAATCAGAGGTAAAGATGGACCTCCAACGCTCAAACAAGTATCTGTTCCTTACAATCATTTGTTTTCTCCTTAGGATGACACAACCTTTCAATAGCAAAGAAAAAATGAAGGAAGAGGTTCATTCCTAACTGAGACTTCCAAACATAGGCGTATAAAGCTAACTGTTAGGATGACCCAGGAAATGTGGGTTTCTGCAGGATCACAAAGATAGAAGTCCTGGATAACTTTTACTTCATGTCTCACAGGTGGATTTGAGCTTCAGCCCAGCACAAAGTCTTCCTGCTTCACAGGCCCACCTTCATGTCACAGCTTCTCCTCAGTCCCTTTGTGCCCTCCGGGCAGTGGACCAAAGTGTGCTGCTCATGAGGCCTGAGGCAGAGCTCTCTCCGTCCTCGGTGAGTTCCTTCAGCCTCTGGGGTTATAAAGGAACACAGAAGGGTTTCAGAGCAAGGAGAAGGCCCTGTGAGAGTAAACTATAAGAATATAGTAAAAATATTTACCATTTGTCCAGTTTTTTATAATTTCTCAAGCTGCCCCACACATTCTCTCATTTAATCTTTGCAACATCCTAAAGAGTAATAATCACATTTTATGATGTAAAAACTAAGGTTTGTAGCAGTGGAGAGACTTGTGCAAGTTTACCCAGATGTAAGGGACATAGCTGAGGCATCATTCTCAAATTAACTGCAAACTTTAATGTCTTCCATGACATAACTTGTCTTTCTATCAGGAATCAAATCTAAATACCAATTACTCGCAATGTACAATAATCTTAATGACAGCTAGATTTTGTTAAGATTCACTAGTTATGTAGGTCATGCTTTTAAAAAATGAATTAATAAGTAGCTAAAGTAAAATCATTTTTGGCCAATGGAGTAATTAAGCATTTTATAAAATTAATAATATGAGCATAAGTCATGAACTTTCAATGGATGAAACAATGTATGTCTCTAGAGTACTTAAGATCTGTAAAAATGGTAATAAGTGATTCACAAGTTACTTTAATTAGAAAAAATATGACCAATCTATCATACTTTTGTCAGAAATGATGATTCAGACTAAAATTTTAAGTCTCTGCCTATTTCTAGAATTATATAATTCATAGTGATAATATTTAGAGTACCATACTGATTCATTTCTGTTACCATCATCATCATTATCATCATCACCATTGTAAGCACACTATGCTTTAGGTCTGTTGTAGGATCTAGGGAAATAGCAGTAAACATCACAGTCCTTTTCTTTGTAGAGCAATGAGTTGAGGGAAACTATAATAAAAGGTTATACATGACTCAGAAAAATAAAAGGTGAAATATTAGTTAATAATTGGCCTTCAGAGAAAATATTTTTTTTTTAATTTTTATTGTTGTTGTATTACATCCATCACCTTTTTGTTAACTTCATTTTTATTGTTGATACCACTGCAGATGTCCTTATGCTGCCCCACTTTGACACCTCCACTCAGCACCCCCTCCCCACCCCCTTCCTCGGGCCATCACTATACATTGTGTGTAGTGTTTGTATCATGTATATATGCTCT
The DNA here is from genome assembly GCA_004026585.1 of Noctilio leporinus. NCBI lineage: Eukaryota > Metazoa > Chordata > Mammalia > Chiroptera > Noctilionidae > Noctilio > Noctilio leporinus. The sequence continues at coordinate 41,231 of PVIW01008790.1, read as the reverse complement.
TTGCCAATCCCTTCTCAAACAAAAGGGAGAAATTCAGAGACTCTTTTTCTAACCTATTTACTAGATTAGATTAGATTAGAACTAAAATACTAATCTAATTATAGTAATTTAGAACGAGATTACTCATATTTTAACAATTTTCAGTATAAAGTAAAATGGTATGTTATTAGAAGTATAGTATTGTCAAAAAGTTATCACTAGCAAATTTTATAGATTCAATTCCCTCATGTATCAATGTTTAAAAGGGACAATTAACTTGCTTGTTTGGGAGGTATTGTTACTTATCCATGTTGGAAGATAAATCAATAATATTGCAGTTTCTTTAGAGTTTGTTCTAGCTTCTATTTCTCAAGCTACAGTTGTATGTATTAAACTTTAGCCCTGGTGTGGTTCAGTGGGTTGAGTGACAGTAATAAATAAATAACAGTAATAAATAAACATTTATTACTATGACCAGTTTTTGTGAATTAGAAATCCAGAAGTAATATACCTTGGTAGCCCTGGCTTCTGATCTCTCCTGAGACTGCAGTTAGCATGTTGACCAGGGCTTTAGTTATCTGAAGATTTGATTGAGGTTGGAAAATCCACTACCAAAACATGTTTCTCCTACAGCAGTCAGGAGTCCTTGGTTCCTCACAAAACAAATTCCTCCATAGGGCTGCTTGAATGTCCTCATAACATGACAGGTGATTCCTTCAGAACAAGTGACTAAAAAAGAGAAGCTAAAAGTGGGGCAAATGGGAGGCATACAGGACTTACTTGTCTGTAGCAATTCTGAGATCCAGCCAAGCAAATGAAGACTCAGCCTTATTCTGGACCAGGAATAAATAACCAGGCCTCTTTCATTTGTCATCCTTCTTGTTTCAAAAAGTAACCTATTTATAATTATATAGACATTGTTCTATGGAATAGAGATGATATATAGTCATTTATGTACCTATATGTTTCTTCTACCAAGAACAAAGCTAAATAGAAATATAAGTTTAACAAATGCTAACAATTCCTACCTAAATTTCTCAGAGCATTGACTATTCATCCAACTCAGAGGCAAATTAGATATCTTTCCTATATTTGGGCTAATTTTATCTCTAAACTTTACAGTGAAATTTTCATTAATCCTTGGTAATTTATGATTTTATTATTCAATGAAAATATTTTCCCAAGTAGGTTTTACATCTTCGGAACAAAAAACACTATTAAATTAAGCAAAAATTTTATCCTCTCAAAGATACCAACTACTTGAAGGTACTCAGAAAAGAGATGATAATTATCATATTTTTCTTAGTTCACTGGATATTTTAAAATAGGTAAGAATTCTGTCTTTCATCTCTCCAATGCTACAGGTATACAATCTGCTCACTATAAAGGACCTCACTAATTTCCCTGTAAATTTGGAGCAGGAGGAAGAAGAAAAACCACACTGTGCTTATTCTTATTACTTTAGCCATGGAACTAACGATGAAGGAGATATTTTTAGCTTTTTAAAGGTAAAATCATTACTAGTTATTATGAATGTCTGAATGTTAGTAAAACTTTATATATATAAATAATTTTCAAACTTGTTTAGCCTGACAGTAAGTCAGAACCAGGACTAGACATAGTCCCTGCCATGTCATTAAGATATTTTTAGTCAGAGATAATTATTTGAAAAAGATATCAGTCATACAATTTTAATAAGATATAAAGTACTGTAAATTTACCATTCTATATTTTTTGTCCACAGAACTAGTATAACATTACGGTTATTGGAATTGCATAAAGAAATTCTTTTTAAAATCTATTTCATGCCATCTAATCAAGTTTTAAAATTCATTGAATTATCATTTTTACAGGGCATGGGATTAAAGGCACTCACTAACTCTAAAACCCGAAAACCACCATCACCATGTTCCATGATTTACCCACCTATGCTAGCAAGACCTCTAGCCGGACCACCTTCGGGACCATATGGAGGTAAAAAAAAAAAAAGGTTTCTTTTCATTATGTATCATACCCAGCAAGAATACTTTGTAAATAAATAAATAAAAAGGTACAATGAGATACATACTGAAACCTTATCTTCTAGTAAGATGCTTCTTGCTGAGATCACTTACCTGGGAAATGACATGACCAGAGCTGATCAGTTTTTGTTTGTCTTAGATGAGTCATATATACTTCAGGGCACAATACGAGATGAAATACCAGATTCTAATACACTATAAGAGGGGAAAAATAAGTTTATAATGTAGAAAGATAATAATTCTAATTATGGAATCAGAAAAGACATTCATAGCAATGCTATAACTTAAAGAATAGGAAGAAAGAGAAAAGACCTCACTGGTGAAAAGAAATAATGTAAACCTGGCAGGAGTATTTCATAATCCCAAGACCAAAAACACCAAAATAAAACATCACATAAAGACTCATTTTTCCAGGCCCTTCAATTTCCCCTTAAAACATATATACAATATCCAGGCACACTTGCAACCCATTATCCAACCCTTTTTCATCCCTCTCTCAAGAGATTCTGGCTATCTTTTCTCCAAAATATTCTTGATATCTATGTCTCATATATATTAATATCTTTTGAGTTTTGAATTATGAATCATAAGTCCTATATGTGCCCTGGCTAGTGGCAAAATGGATAAGGTGCCAGCCTGCAAACCCGAAGGTCACTGGTTTGATTCCCATCCAGGGCACATAACCAGGTTGTAAGTCAGGTCTCCAGCCAGATCTGTAGCTGGAGGCAGGTGAAAGGCAACTATACATTGATGTCTCTCTCCCTCTCAGCCTCTTTCCCGTCCTCTCTTTCTGAAAATAATAAACAAAATTTTTTTTAAAAACAGTCCTATATGTAAAGCAGGTATGTAATGCATTTTTTCTAAGCCTCAAATCTTTTATTAATAAATTGAAGCAATTTGACTAAAGGTGCTGCAAAACATTTCAGAATAACCAGTAAAATAAGTATCATGCATGAATTAAGAGTTTTGGCCCTTTAAAATTTATTTTCTGTGTTCCTTGACATTGAGCCTATTTTACTAACCATGTGAGGTTAATATCTGTCTGTAAACCAACACTATAGTAAAGAAAACAATGCTGTTAGCTCACTTTTAAAAAACTATGGACAGTTTTCTCCAAGTTTAACCTTCTGTTTAGAAACCTTCAAATGGTTTCTTCGTAATGATAAATATGATTCTGTCAGGTAACTAAGATATTTTATAAATGAGAGAGATTAATAAAAAAAATAATTCTAAAAGTTACACAGGAAATAGTTTGAGTTTATACCATGAAAGTTTAATGGAGAAGAAAATTTTCTGCTGGTTCGGTTCCCCAGCCAGGACACATAACCAGGTTGCAAGCCAGGTCTCCAGACAGGTCCTTAGCTGGTGGCAGGTGAAAGGCAACCATATATTGATGTCTCTCTCCCTCCCTGCCTCTCTCCTTTCCCCTCTCTCTTAAGGATAATAAATAAAAAAGAAAAGAAAAGAAAATTTTCTGGAAATTAAAAAGAAAAGAATTTTAGGTAAATTATATAGCTCAGAAAAAATAATAATATACAAATGATTGAAATGGGTAGATATATAAATGACTCAGGTGTATGAAGCAATGGAAGAGCTAAAAAATAGTAGGATATTTTTTTGAAAATTCTTGAAAATAATTTGAAGAGCATAAATCCATTCATGTGACTGGGGAGCCATCATGCATCTTCAAAGTGTTTGATGGCAAGGGGCAGTACATACGGAGAATATAACTATAACAGTGTCCCTAGGGCCCCAGGGGGAGAGGGGAGAGAGAGAGAGAGAGAGAGAATGAGGAAGAGGAAGGTTAATCTAAAAAAAGTAAAATTATGCTGGACAATGATAGAACTCATTAGTACGTAAAATGGTAAAAACTAAGTTACAAATATAAAAATTATTATTCATGTGTTGAATAAATATTAGTTGAATATTTATTGGCCTAGCTTGTGAGCATATAACCAATATTGAGAAGAAAAATCTTCAACTACATGAAAGTTATATCTTGATAAGCATAAAGAAAATGCAAACAAAATAAACAAGTAAATTACATGTTTTATTAGAAGGTGATAAATTCTGTGGAGAAAATTCAAATAGAGAAATAGGGTGATCAGTGAATGTCTTACCAAGAGAGTAAAATTTTAGCAAAGATTTGAAGAAAGAGAACCAACTCAATAACTATCTAGAAGCAGAGTATTGCAGTCATAAAAAGCAACACCAGTAATAGAAAATACCTATAGGGTGCTTATTATGTTTCAAGAGATGATCTTGATAGATGATCAATAGATAGATAGATAACTAGATAGGTAGATAAATGATAGATGATGATAGATGATAACAAGATAGATAGATAGATAAATAGAGTTAGATAGATGATAGATATAAGATAGAGAGAGATAATAGAGTTCATTAATTATTACAGCACCCTTTAAAGGTAAGCATGTAGTTTTATCACCATTTTATTCTTTTTTGCTTTTTTCCAATTTTATTGAGATATAATTGACATATATTGATAATATTGTATAAGATTAAAGTGTATAGTGTCTTTATTTGATATGTGTTGTGAAACAACTATCACCGAAGCATTAGTTAACCCTTCATCACATCACATATTACCATTTCTTGTTTGTGGATATCAGCATTTTTGAGATGGAAAAACTGAACCAGAAAAATTAAATAATTCATCCAGTAAGTAAATGGGAGAATGAGGATTCAAATTAAGTAGTCCATCTCCAGATCCATGTTTTTTAACAACTACACTATTCTGCCACTCAAAGGTTCCAAAGCAAGAAATTGTCTGGAATGTTCTAAAGAGTTAGGAAGCCAGTGTAGTAGGAACAGAGTAAATATAGTGAGAACATTTGGAAGGAGAGACCAGAGGAATAACTGAGGTCAGATTATGTAGGGCCTTGTAGATCATGATTAGGGTGTGACTTTTTCATCTGAGAGAGATAGGGAGATTTTCAGAAGAAAAGTGACATAATCTAACCTTTCTTAGATGGCTTACACTAGCTACCAAATTTAGAAGAAAAGTTTTTAGTTTTTGCTTTGCTTAAATAGTGACCAAAAATGAATGCAACTATTGGAAAGCTAGATTACGCAGTTTGTTTTAAGCTGTGAACAGAATAACCAGTTGGATATATTTTGTCATCAGCAGTGGAACAGAAGGTCAGTGGGTGAGTCCAGGGATCAAAACATTTCAATGAAGTCAGATGGGGAAAAGAGGAGAAAAAAAGATTTTGTCTTGACAAATGAATTTAAAAACATTTAAAGTAGAATGTATATTGTAGCATGAGGAAGAATCTAATTTAACGTAAAGACTGTAAAAGAATAGGGAGAGATTGACATTGAGAATAAGCGACAATAAGGAGAATATAGCCATCATAAAATTAATGAAGTTAAAATGACACATCGTGCCATGATTTGTTAACTGTAATACCTGGAAAAGTTGGAGAGTCTTTGATGTTGGGAGAAGAATGGGAAATAGATCATTTAGGTGCATCATCCTCTTAAATACTTAATTATCAAAAATAAAAATAAAAACAGAGACAATAGAACATCAGAAGTCAAAGTCAGAGACAGAATGGCTACCATTCTGAGATAAGGGACAAGGACATGATGGAAAGAAACTGTTATATTCATTAAAGAAAGTACCATTGATGGTTTTAACATTTGAAAGAAGTATGAGGGAAATTTTCTGGAAATATATTTTCTCATATAAATGTTTTCACAAAGTAATTCTGAAATACAAGAGGGAATATTTGAGTGGATAGCCTGATACTCAGTTCATAAGCATGATTTCAGGCAGAACATCGACCAGTAGCCTTTATGTTTAGTTCTCTACCCTCTCTCATTTGTAGTATTTTCCTTCCCTCAACCACAGAGCTATTCTAAATGGGAATATCTATTTGGTATCTTGAATTTTTCATTTCTTCTATCAAACAAATAGAATAAAATCTAATGCTTTAATCTTGTTATCAAGAGAGCAATGAGTTTACAAGCTTCAATATAATATACAGAATTGATACTATTACATTCTGTGATCCAGTGGTAATTCAAACCATTTCCAATATACCCACCACTCATGTTGCCTAAAGAGAGTTTTACTTTTCTGCTCCATTTTTCTATGGAGAAAACAGTACTCTCTGACCTTCAAACCTGCCATTTCCTCCACAAATCATTAAGTAATCTTGTTCTTCCAGTCTCCATTCACAAAGAAATTATCTATCTCTAGAATACATGGAATTTCTTGCCTTTAAAAAAGATTCCCCTCTGCTCAAAGAATGTAGACTCAACAAGTTATTTCCAAACTTCTACAATTCTTAGGAAAACTGAAAATTTGCTCTTCTAAGTCTCACACACATGCACCATAAAATAAATGGATGCCTTTTACCTGACTACATTATTTTTTCTCTCTCTTATTTTATTAGCTTTTGGAGGTGCGGGTTTAAGACTAGCAGCGAGCCCTTACTCTGAGTATGTTCCTGGCTCTGTTGTATATAATTTAGCACCTGGACCTCTTACTCAAAGTCCAGAACCAGTCTCTGAAACAGTGCGGAGTTATTTTCCTGAGACCTGGATTTGGGAGTTGGTGGTAGTAGAGTAAGTAACATCTCTCTCCTCCATTTGCTACAGGTGAGGCTATGTGTCCCGCCCTAGCATTTTCAACTCTAGGATAATCTTCCTGAAAACTGTTAAATAATTGCCTTAACCATCTACCCTTTCATGGCAACTTAAGAAAAGCATGTTTATTATATGGATTTGCTAGTATAATTGTCTTTCGAAGATGAACAAGTCTAAAATAATTATTCCTGAAATTGCCAGAAAACAGGCATGGGAACTAAACATATTCAAATTCTATAATGCCTAATGCCATCCAGGTAACCTTTCACAAGCAAGATTGGAATAAGCACATAAACAAATCAGACTATGTAAGTGATGTTTTATTCATGGGATCATGAGTCATAAATATGCTTTATGGGTTTATACAATAATGAGGGTAGCTTAAGAACCAAACTGAACCTCATTCAAATATTTCTATTTATAATGTACCCATGTAATATGGCCATTGGCTGATAAGGGAAAGGGACACCATTTAATCCTTTTTAGTTTCCCACCTCAGTCCCCAGTACATAATCTAGTGTATATGTGGGCCCTTGCACATGAACCCTGGAGTAGATTTTGTTCTTAACTGTATACTTGCACATATATTGATTCTCACTTGAGAAAAGGCAGTTTATCTGCTTACTTTCTGTTCTTCACATTGCCATCCTCCCCAGCTCATCGGGTATGGCTGAAGTAGGAGTAACAGTCCCTGATACCATCACTGAGTGGAAAGCAGGGGCCCTCTGCCTGTCCAATGACACTGGACTTGGTCTCTCTCTTCCTACCTCTCTCCGAGTCTTCCAGCCCTTCTTCGTGGAGCTCACATTGCCCTACTCTGTGATTCGTGGAGAGGCCTTCACACTCAAGGCTACTGTCCTAAACTACCTGCCCAAATGCATCCGGGTAAGAAAAAATGAGGGTGAGTTGAAAGAGTAGATGGAACTTCTTTGGTCGGTCAGCTCCTGATTTGTTCCTAAGACTATGGATAATTCTGGGAATTATGTGCTAGTATTGCAAAGAAATAGTGCTAAGCAAGACAGGGCATGATTAGAAAGATAACACAATGACATATGAGCTACACACCTTTTTTTTAATTTCTTGAATCTTACAGAATTCTGACACAAAATAAGCTTTTTGGCAGGAAAGGTCTTGACATTAACACAAAATTCAGTTTTCTTAATTTCATTGGTGTCATTCTTCAAGCCCTCCTCTCTGTACTCCCACAATATGTACTTTTAACTTATGACACTTGTAAATTATGTTGTAGTCTTGTGTAGAAATTATTCCTTTTATAATATAATATCCTCTAGGTCAAGACACTTCCCTTCAAAGTTTTCTATGTCATGTATAGAATAGACATGACATATGTTGGAAGAAGTAAGAGAGGAAGGAAAAAAATCTACATAGAAGATAAAAATGAGCAGATAAAAAACAGGACATAGTGCTCCCAGGGATAATATCTGCAGATGTCATCAATCATCCCTAATTTAAATGCCAGCTCCTCCTACTAAACAATCAGTCTCAGTTTGTGGCATTGCCATGTTCATGCTTCTCAAAACATTTGTGAAAGTGATAGAATTTTTCCCCTCAAATCCAGTTTAGTGCAGCATCTCACATATGGCCCTAATTCCATGCATTCAGTTTCTCTCTGTATTCTGGTAACGTCTATCTCTATACCTCACTTGTGGATGATAGGTCAGTGTGGAACTGGAAGCCTCTACAGCCTTCCTAGCGGCCCAGAATGAAAAAGGAAAAGAATCCTACTGTATCTGTGTAAATGAGCGGCAAACCTTGTCTTGGGCTATAACTCCTACAACACTGGGTGAGTGATATTACCTCAAAATTTTTGCTAATCAACAAGGGTGGTGGATCACTGCTTACATTATATTCTCTCTTTTGCTATCCAAATCGCCCCTTCCAACTTTTCCCATAATGCCTAGGCCCCACCATCACTATACTTGGGTATTGGTTTTCAGTATGCATTAGCCTTGAGGTTTTCATTTAGTTTTGTTTTGTTTTGTTTTCAGCTTTGTTTCCTATTCTAGCCAATTACAAGGTTAAAGTGCAGCCCTTTGAGTTGATTACAGAGCATAGAGTTATTTTCAGTTATTAGCAATGGCTTGGACTACTGTCAAGATGTGTACTCATAATTTCCACATTCTTTGTTTTAGGGAATGTGAACTTCTCAGTGAGTGCAGAGTTAGTGCAGTCCCAAGAGCAGTGTGGAAATGAGGTTGCTGAGGTCCCTGAGATTGGGAGGAAAGACACGGTCATCAAAACCTTATTGGTGGAAGTAAGTCAGTGTCTATCACTTTGAATATTTTTCTGAGCCTCTAAGAATAGTAACAATAAAAAAACAGTGTGAACATTCTTGAGATAGCAAAGGATAATTGTTATCATGCTCACAGATTTCATCTGAAAGACTAATGAAGTTCCCCATCACAAAAGTATATAAGGAACCTTGCTAGGTAAATTTGTTAGCTTATTGAAAACAGTTGTTTAATACCTTATTTGGAGCCTTTCCCTTTTCTTGATCCCTACCTTTCTTGTAAGATTTACATATGCACCTATGTTACATTTGATTCTCTATACTTATTATACATCGTTTTTTCCTTGGTTAATATCCCTGGTGTTCAATGCTTTATAAAGTTATACTAATTTAATAATAAGGATGTTAAACATCATTGAGTGTGAACACCACCCTTCAAAGCAATGAATCTATGGTTGTCCTTCAGTCATTTAGCTATTTATACCTCTTCTCCATCTTTTTTCTTTTTACCCAAGCCTGAAGGTACTGAGCAAGAAAAGACTTTCAACTCCCTGGCCTGTGGTTCAGGTAGGAATCCATCTTTATAATCATTGCAAGAACAGTACTTCATAGGTGTATGTTTTTCAAGTTACACTGCATGTTCACGCTTATTATCTCCCATAATTTTCATAATGTTTAATTCAATTTGGCATAATACTAAGTATTTCTTTATATATGTTTTACAAATAGGAACACAGAGCCCAAGAGAGTGGGTTAACATGGCTTATAGGTGCAGAAGAATAAATACTGGGGCTTGCCTGGTTCCCTTTTAGCCTTTACCTCCACAGCCCAATGGCTGCTCATTAACAAGGCATGGTATAGAAGCTTAGAGAATAACAGGACTAAGTAAAAAAGAGAGCAGAGTCATGATAAGTTTGAATCACAGTTAATATTCTTTAAAATATTTGAAAATAAAATGTGATGAGACTATCAGTTAATTTCTTAGCAGAAGCACTACAACCCAGAAGGGAATGGAAAAAATATTCCAAGTAATGAAAATCAAAGGCCTGCAAGCAAGACTACTCTAACCAAAAAGGCTTTCATTTAAAATGGAAGGAGAAATAAGGAGTTTCCCAGGCCAAAAAAAAAAAGGCTAAAAGAATACATCTCCATCAAACTAGCATTGCAAAAGATGGTAAAGTGTCTGCTCTAAAAACATGAAGAAGAGAGGGAGAGAGGAACACAAGTACAAAGGGAGAAAACACAATGAATAAGTGCCTATCAATAATAACATTAAATGTAAATGGATTAAATACTCCAGTCAAAAGACATAGGGTAGCTGAATAGATAAGAAAACAGGACAAACATATATGCCATCTATAAGAGACCCACCTCACAACAAAAGATCTAGACAGACTGAAAGTGAAGGGATAGAAAAAATATTTCAAGCACGTGGACATTAAAAAAAAAAAGATGTTGTAACAATACTTATATCTGACTAGATAGTTTTCACAACAAAGGCCATAAAAAGGGACAAAGAAAGACATTTCATAATATTTCAGGGAACACTTCATCAAGAAGATATAACCCTTGTAAACATATACGCACACAACACAGGAGCACCCAAATATGTAAGGAAAATGCTGGAGGACTTCAAGAAAGATATCAACAGAAACACACTCATAATATGGAATTTTAACACCCCATTGTCAACAGCAGACAGATCTTCCAAGCAAAGAAACACAAAGGATATTGTAGCATTGAACAACACTATAGATCAACTGGACATAACTGATATATACAAAAATTTTCAACCCAAGGAAGCAAAATACACATTCTTTTCAAATGCACAGGTAACATTCTCAAAGATAGACCACATGGTAGGACACAAAACAAACCTCAACAAATTCAAGAAAATTAAAATTATATTAAGCATCATCTTAGATCACAATGGCTTAAAACTAGAAACCAACCTCAAGGAAAAAACTAAAAACATTCAAATTCATGGAGAATGAATAACATGCTATTACATAATGAATAGGTTAACAATGAGATCCAAAGAAGAAATCAAAAAGTTTCTGGAAGCAAATGAAAATTAATACACAACAGATGGAAGTTCATAGCAATACAGGCTTATTTTAAAAGGATGGAAGAAGCTCAAATAAACAACTTAACTCTATAGCTACAAGAACTAGAGGAATAACAACAAACAAAGCCTAGAGTTAGTAGAAGAAAGAAAATAATCAAGATCAGAGCAGCATTAAATGACATAAAACTAAAAGAACAATTTTTAAAAAATCAATAAATCCAGAAGCTGGTTCATTGAAAAGATAAAAAAATCAACAAGCCTTTAAATAGCCTCATCAAGAAGAAAGAGAAGCCCTGGCTGGTAGCACAGTGGATAACGCACTGGCCTGTGAACCCAAAGGTCACAGGTTCGATTCCCAGCCATGGCAACATAACTAGGTTGCAAGCCAGGTCTCCAGTCAGGTCTGTGGCTGGAGGCAAGTGAAAAGCAACCATACATTGATGTCTCTCTCCCTCTCTGCCTCTCTCTCTCTTCCCCTCTTTCTAAAAATAATAAAATGAAATCTCTAATAAAAAGAAGAAGAAGAAGAGAGAGAACTCAGATAAATGAAATGAGAAATGAAAAAGAAGAAATCACAACAGATACCACAGAAATACAAAGGATTATAAGAAATTACTCCAAACAACTATATGACAAGAAATTGGACAAAATGGGTGAAATGAACAAATCTCTGGAAATATATAATCTTCTAAAACAGAATCAAGAAGAAACAGAAAGCCTGAATAGATCATAACAACCAGTGAAATTGAAGCAGTAATCAAAAAACTCCTGGCACACAAAGCCACTGCTGGATGGCTATACAGACAAATTTTACCAAACATCTAGGGAATAACTAATTCCTATCCTTTTCAAACCATTCTAAAAATTCTAAGAGGAAAGACTCCCAAATTCTTTCCATAAGGCCAGCATTATTCTAATCCCAAAACCAGACCAAGACACTACAAAGAAAGAATACTATGAGCAAATATCTCTGATGAACATAGATGCTAAAATTCTCAACAAAATCTTGACAAACTGGATCCAGCAATACATTAAAAAGATCCTACACCATGATCAAATGGGATTCATCCCAGGGATACAAAGATGGTATAATGTTTGCAAATCAATAAATGTAATATGCCACATAAACAAAATGAAAGACAAAAACTACATGATCATATCAATAGATACTGAAAAACATTTGCTAAAGAACAGCAGCCATTTATGATTTAAAATGCTCAGCAGTGTGAGAATAAAGGGAGCATACCTCAACATAATAATGGCCATATATGAGAAACCTGCAGCCAATATCATACTCAGTGGGCAAAAACTAAAAGCTTTCCCCCCAAGATGAGGAATAAGACAGTGTCTGCTTTCACCACTTTTATTCAACATAGTACTGGAAACTCTAGCCACAATGATGAGACAGTAAAAAGAAATAAAGGGCATCCAAATTAGAAAGGATAAAGTAAAACTGTCATTATTTGCAGATGACATGATAGTGTACATAGAAAACCCTATAGACTCCATCAAAAAATTTGTTACTCAACCTAACAAATAATTTGGCAAAATAGTGGAACACAAATTCAATATTCAGAAATCAAAGGTATTTTTGTACACCAACAAGGAAATATTAAAAACAGAAACTGGGGAGGGGAGATCCATTTCCTATAGCAATAAGAAACATTCTTAGTAATTAACCAAGGAAGTAAAAGACCTATACTTGTAAAACTATAGAACACTGAAGGAAAGAAATTAAGGAAAATATAAGTAAATGGAAGCATATACCATGTTCATGGATTAAAAGAATTAACAGCATTAAAATGTCCACACAACCCAAAGCAATCTACAGATTCAATGCATTCTGATTATAATACAATAGCATATTTCACAGATCTAGAACAAATATTTCAAAAACTAATATGGAACCCAAAACAACCCTAACTAACTTCAGCAGTCTTGAGAAGGAAGAACAAAGTAGGAGGAATCACAATACCTGATATCAAACTATGTTAGAAGGCCAATGTAATCAAAATAGTCTGGTAGTGGCAGAAGAACTGACATACAGAACAATGGAACAGAATAGAAAGCCCAGAAATAAACTGAAGTCTCTATGGTCAATTAATATTTGACAATGGGGGAAGGAGCATAAAATTGAGTGGAAATAGCCTCTTCAACAAATGGTGCTGAGAGAACTGGACAAGAACATACAAAAAACTGAAACTAGACCACCAACTTACACCATACATCAGAATAAATTCCAGTTGGTTGAAAGACTTAAATGTAAGCCATGACACTATAAAAGTTCTAGAGGAAAACAAGCAGTAAAATTTCAGATATCCCATGCAGCAAAATTTTTACTTATATGTCTTCTAGGGCAAGGGAAATAAAGTAAAGAATAAACAAATGGGACTGACTACATCAAATTAAAATGTTTCTGCCCAGCTAAAGGAAACATCATAAAAATTAAAAGGTATCCAGCTGTATAGGAAAACATATTTTCCAATGATACCTTAGACCAGGGTTTGATCTTCAAAATACTTATAGGACTCAATACCAGGAAGACAAGCAATCCAATTAAGAAATGGTAAAAAGACCTGAAAAGACACTTCTCTAAGGAGGACATACAGATGCCCCACAGACATATGAAAGGATGCTCAACATCACTAGCTAGCGATCAGAGAGATGCAAATTAAAACCACAATGAAATACACCTTCCACCAGTTCAAATGGCCATCATGAATGAGTCAACAAACAACAAGCACTGGCAAGGATGTGGAGAAAAGGGAACCCTACTTCACTGTTAGTGGGAATTAACAGGCTGGTGCAGCCACTGTGGAAGACAGTATGGAATTTCCTCGTAAAACTAAAAATGGACCTGCCTTTGATCCAGTAATTCCGCTTCTGGGATTATACCCTAAGAATCCTGAAACACCAACCCAAAAAAACCTATGCACCTCTATGTTCATAGCAGCGCTATTTACAATAGCCAAGAGCTAGAAACAGCCTAAGTGCCCATTAGTGGATGATGGATCAAAAATCTGTAGCATAGCTGTTGAGTCAACCTGCACACACTGTTTATGGTGTGTGAGCTGAAAGCAATCCCTGCTCTTTAGTACTTGTATCTCTTCATCCCCAAGATGCCTGAGGAAGTGCACCATGGAGAGGAGGATGTGGAAACTTTTGCCTTCCATGTAGAAATTGCCCAGCTCATGTATTTCATCAACACCTTCTACTCTAACAAGGAAATTTTCCTTCTGGAGATATTAGTAATGCTTTTGATGCCTTGGACAAGATAGGCTACAAGAGCCTGACTGACCCTTCCAAGTTGGACATTGGTAGAGAGCTGAAAATTGATATCACCCCTAACCCCCAGGAATGCACCCTGATTCTGGTAGGAACAGGCAGTGACATGACCAAAGCTGATCTCGTGAATAATATGGGAGTCATTGCCAAGTCTGGTACAAAGGCATTTGTGGAAGCTCTTCAGGCTGGAGCAGACAGCTCCATGATTGAACAGTTTGGTGCTGGCTTTTATTCTGCCCACCTGGTGGCAGAGAAAGTGGTTGTGACCACACAGCACAGTGATGATGAGCAGTATGCCTGGGATTCTTCTGCTGGAGGCTCCTTCACAGTGTGAGCTGACCATGGTGAGCCCATTGGCCAGGATACCAAAGTGATCCTTCACCTAAAAGAAATCCAGACAGAGTACTTAGGGAGAGATGGGTCAAAGATGTGATGAAGAAGCACTCATAGTTTATAGGTTACCCCATAACTCTTTACTTGGAGAAAGAGTGAGAGAATAAAATCAGTGATGATGAAGTAGAGGAAGAGGAAAAAGAAAAAGAAAAGGAAGATAAAGATGAAGAGAAACACAAGATTGAAAGCATGGACTCAGATGAGGAGGATGATAATGCTAAAGATAAGAAAAAGAAAACAAAAAAGATTAAGAAGTATATCAATCCTGAATAATTGAACAAGACCAAGCCCATTTGGATCAGAAACCCTGATGACATCACCCAGCAAGAACATAGGAAGTTCTATAAGAGCCTTCCCAATGACTGGAAAGACCACTTGGCAATCAAGAGCTTCTCTGTAGGTCAGTTGGATTTCAGGTCATTGTTATTCATTCTCCATCAGGCTCCCCTTGACCTGTTTGAGAACAAAGAGAACAACAACATCAAACTGTACACCCACCATTTTGTTCATCATGGACAGCTGTGATAAGTTGACACCAGAGTATCATAACTTCATCTGTAGTGTGATTGACTCTGAGGCCCTGCCCTTGAACATCTCCTGAGAAATGCTCCAGCAGAGCAAAATCTTAAAGGTCGTTTGTAAAAACATTGTTGAGAAGTACCTTCTCTGAGCTGGCAAAAGACAATGAGAACTATAAGAAGGTCTATGTGGTATTCTCTAAACACCTAAAGCTTGAAATCCATGAGGACTCAACTAATCATCAATGCCTTTCTGAACTTCTGTGTTATCACACCTCTCAATCTGGAGATGAAATGACTTCTCTTTTGAATTATGCCTCTCACATGAAGGAGACCCAGAAGTCCATCTATTACATCACTGGTGAGAGTGAAGAGCAAGTTACCAACTGCTTTTGTGGAGCAAGTGTGGAAGTGGAGCTTTGAGGTAATATATATATATATATATATATATATATATATATATATATATATATGATGGAGCCTATCGATGAGGATTGTATGAAGAAGCTCAAGGAGTTTAAAGAAAGAGCTTGGTCTCAGTTACCAGGAAGGGCCTGGAGCCACCTGAGGATGAAGAGGAGAAGAAGAAAATGGAAGCAAGCAAGACCAAGTTTGAGCACTTCAGCCAACTCACAAAAGGGATCTTGGATAAGGTTAAGAAGGTGACGATCTCTAATAGGCTTGTGTCTTCACCCTATTGTATTGTGACTAGTACCTACAGCTGAACAGCTAATATGGAGCATATTATAAAAGCCCAGGCACTTTGTGACAGCTCAACCATGGGCTACACGATGGCCAAAAACCACCTGGAGATCAATTCTGACCACTCCTTTGTGGAGACTCTACAGCAGAAGGCAGAGGCAGATAAGAACGACAAGGCTGCCAAGGACCTTGTGGTATTGCTATTTGAAACTGTGTTGCTCTCCTTCGGCTTCTCACTTGAGGACCCCCAGACCTACTCCAACTGCATCTATCACATAATCAAGCTAGGCTTATCCATTGATAAAGGTGAAGTGACAGCAGAAGAACCCAGTGCTACTGTTCCTGATGAGATCCCTCCTTGAAGGTAATGAGGATGCCCCTCACATGAAAGAAGTAGGTTAGGAGTTTCTACCTGCAGACCTTGTATCTGTCCTCTGTGTAGTGTCTTCATAGCTTCCCCAGTAGTCCTGAGTAGCCCTAGTCCAACTGGTTCCCTCTGCTGTTTAGTGGTTTCTATTTTCTCTCCTGTCTTTGCCTAAGGCATGTTGCAAGGGCCTCAAGCCTTCCCCTCCTATATTTAACATCAGGCTTGGATTTGTTGTATATTGTTTTTATTTGCTTGTTTGTTCTGAAATAAAAGTATGCAAAATAAATAAGATGTAGTTTGAAAAAATCTGTAGCACATTTACACAATGGAATGCAGAAGAAAGAAAAAAGAAACCATTGCCTTTTACAACAGCATGGATGGAAATAGAGAGTATTATGCTTAGTGAAATAAGCCAGGCAGTGAAAGACAAAAACCATATGACCTCACTTATAAAAGGAACCTAAGGAATAAAACAAATAAATGAGCAAAATAGAATCAGAGCCATGAAAACAAGGAACAAATTGAGAGTGACCAAAGGGGAGGTAGGGAGGATAATGATAGAAAGAAAGGTAAGGGACTAGTCAAGGAACATGTAATGAATGACCCATGGACATGAACAACAGGGTGGGGACTGATAGTGGGAGTGGGTGAAGGGATGGGATGGGAAGAGGAGAACATAGGGGAAAAATTGGGACAACTATAATAGAACAACAATAAAATATTGATAAAAATAACACATGGTACTTTCACTCATTCTACTAAAAACATGTTTTTTCATGACAAATAAAAAACTCCACTTTGAATTGGGTGTCTACCATATTATTAAGAAAACGTTGTCGCTTTTAAGGTTACATTGGGGCCCTGGCTGGTGGTACAGTGGATAAGGTGCCAGCCTGAGAACCCAAAGGTCACTGGTTCTATTCCCCAGCCAGGGCACATAACCAGGTTGCAAGCCAGGTCTCCAGCCAGAGAGCTTTTCCTCGTAGCTACAAAAAGGTGAAAGGCAAGCATACATTGATGTCTCTCTCCCTCTCTACCTCTCTCCCTACCCCTCTCTCTCTAAAACTAATAAATAAAATCTTTTTTAAAAATAAAAAGTAATTAATTTAAAAAATAAAATTATTTTTAAAAAAGGTTACATTGGTACATAAGTATTAGTTCTATGCCCATAGTATGTATAACACTGTTCTTGTCATTTAAGAATAACTAATTTAAGACATAAAATCAGAGACTAATAAAAATCAGAGAATTATACAATTAATTCAGAGAACTTTAGATTTCCACGAGCTCCTAGCCTTCTTTTAGGGACCTACTGTGCACAGCAACACAAGACATGGTAAAATGAGAGGAAAAATAACCAGGAAGTCACATAGTGCCAAGAAAAGCTGGACTCTTAAAGGTAATCTCATTGTAAGTCAGAATTCTTATTCCCTGAACACAAGTAACCTCAAAAAGACATAATAATGCTACTGCTACATGTAATAATAACAATAATAATAATTGCTCACATGTATGAGGATTTAAGATGTTGCAGAGGCCTTTCTAATTCATACATGTTTTATGTGTATTATTTCACTGAATCATTGCATGAGCCAGTTAGGCTGGTAAGAAGTTAAGTAATTTGTCCAAGGTCCATAGCTAGTAGGCAGCAGGAGGCCATGTGGCTCTAATGCAGTGGTTCCTAAGCACTTTGTTATATTGCTATTATTAATAGATGTGATCCTTTGATATGGATTGTCTGTTTCCAAAGGTAATGAAGTATCAGAGAAGTTACTACTGGAGCTCCCACAAAATGTGGTCGAAGGATCTGCCAGAGCCTCTTTCTCAGTTTTGGGTGAGTCATCTTGCATCTAGGAAACTTAAAAAGCTGCCACCATACATTTTTATCTGTATATTTGTGCTCCAAATATCAACTTATTGATAATGTCTATTTATATAGGCTCCTAGAAGGCTTACTCTCCCTAAATACAAATTTTTCCTTGCATAAATGATAGCACATATGACTTTCAATATAAAATTACTTATTTTTAATATGTTTTCTATGTATGAAATTAAACTACTCTGACATTTATTCTCACATTCCTCAGGTGACATACTAGGTTCTGCTTTGCAAAATACACAGAATCTCCTCCAGATGCCCTATGGTTGTGGAGAGCAAAACATGGTCCTTTTTGCTCCTAACATCTATGTCTTGAACTATCTGAGTGAAACCCAACAGTTGACTTCAGAGATTAAGTCTAAAGCCATTGGCTATCTCATCAATGGTAAGTGAGACAAAGACATTTACTGTTACTCTAATGAGTTTTTCCCACCAAGCTTGCATTATATCACCAGAAATTAAGCTAAGATGGTGATTTTTGTAGAAATTAAGTTTCCCACTATCTAATTGCCTGCTGCATGCTGATATACCCATAATAGCCATAAAAGTGTAACAGATCCTATACATGAAACTATCAAATGTCAGTGGTACCTGGACACATCAGCCTGCACTTACAGATTCCTGCCTTTCTATAATGCTTCTTGAATTATTTGAACCTTTTATTCCAGGCTACCAGAGACAGCTGAACTACAAACACCAAGATGGTTCCTACAGCGCCTTTGGGGATAAACATGGCAATGACCCGGGTAACACATGGTAAGAAGAGAAAATCATTCTGAGTTTCACCTGTGAGCTCAAAGCATGCACATAGAGGTTGGGGTAAAAAAAGTAGGTTTATAGTTGTTCATATGAAAAATAATATGATAATTAATAAGAATATAAGAATAAACTGCTTTGTGTACTCATTACTGTAAACCACTTTTGCCTAACTCTGTGTATTAGCCTATTTAATTCTTACAATAATCCTGTGAAATGAGAGATATTAGCTTCACTTTACAGAAGGGGAAATGGCATCCATTGTGGATAAATAAATGTCTCTAGTACAAACAACTAATAAATAACAAAACTGAAAACGTTGTTGATCCTTTTTATATTCAACATACCAAGCTTCTCTTCTTTCTAATGTTGCTAAAGGACCATTATAAGTTTGTGATTTGCCCTTACAAGTTGTTGATCAGTGCCAAAAGATTCTAAAAACAGATTAGAAAATAGCAGCCATTACTCACAGTGCATACTTTACACCTTCTACTAGATGGGCCTCTATCTATCTGTCTACCACCTATCATCTTGACTAAGCTTGACCACACAAAAAAACAAGAGGAAATCAAGGACCCTAAAAGTAGTGGAGGAGCAGGATGATGTAGAGGAAAATATTTCCTGAAGCAGAACATCATAAGAAGTCATTTCAATAGAGTATTAGCTACAGAATACAAAGTAAGGCATTAGCGGAAAGAAAGAAATACAGAAAGTCTAGAATATGAGAGCAAACATCTTAACCACCCAAGAAAACTAAGAAAAATTTAAATCTCTAAAGTGATGCAGAAATGCTTTCAGAAGCAAGAATTCTTGGGAGTGAATTTAACAAGATGCCACAGCAAAACTATATACTATACACATACTGCCAGGTTAACAGAAGTTTGCTAACTTTCATTGATAGCTCTTTGATTCTCATGAGGGTGAATTGGGAGGAAAGGGAACCTATAGGTGCAAAACAGAAAAGAAGAAAAGGTCTCAGCATTCCACTCTTCTTTACCCTTCAGGCTCACAGCTTTCGTAATGCAGACCTTTGCCCAGGCTCGAACTTACATTTTCATTGATGAAGCTCACATCACTCAGGCCCTCACCTGGCTCTCCCAAAAGCAGGAGAACAATGGCTGTTTCAGAAGTTCCGGGTCACTGTTCAACAATGCTATTAAGGTAAAAAGTTGTGAGTACTTACCCTGAACCTCATGATACATCAATATTAACATTTCTCCCACAGTGAGGGAGAGAGAAGGCTCAGAAAAATTGCAAAGTGAAATCCAAAGTAATGTGAAAGGACATTCAGGAAGGAGTGTTAAACCTGAAAAAGTATATATTTTTTTTAAAACAGTGCTTTGTGTGAAGGTGTCTCTTTGTTTGACAGAGGAGATACTGAGGACAACTTGCATAAAAATACAGGAGAGGATATATGAAAATTTAGAAGTAGAATTAATCAAGTAAAATTAATCAAAATTATCTCTCTCTCTTTCTCTCTCACAGGGAGGAGTAAAAGATGAAGTGACCCTTTCTGTCTACATCACTATTAGTCTTTTGGAAAGTGCCTTTCAAGTTAATGTAAGTCCCACCTCAATCCCATTTTCTACCCTGCAAGCTCCAGAGCTGATGTTTGAAATAGCACCCTAATAAAAGCCAAGTCTTTAGCTCATTGATGAGGCATTTCTCAGTTAGATGAGCTGTTCGGTCAGTCCATTAGGGAAATTTATACTTGCCCAGTAATGCCTTTGGACTATGTACTAAAACTAACCCTAAAACACAGGTTCTCTAGTCTTATTTTTTGAGAACTAAGTATAGAGTTAAGATATTCAAAATAATTCTCCCTAGCTGGTTGAAAACCATGAATGATATATGTCAAGCAATATCCAATTTAGGACTTTCTCCATCCTCTACTTATCCCAGTTTGACACCATCACCTCTTTGTCTGCATAGCACCCTGTTGTTCAAAAGGCCCTATTGTGCCTGGAGTCTGCCTGGAACACAGCAAAGGAGGGGACCCATGGGAGCCATAGCTACACCAAGGCATTGTTGGCCTATGCTTTTGCCCTAGCGGGAAACCAAGATAGAAGAAAAGAAATCCTGAGCTCTCTGGATGAAGAAGCTGTGAAAACAGGTAAGAGCAAATGGGAAAAAATTTCCCCTTCCACTTCTAGAAGAAGAGGGGGAATATATTTCTGCTGAAAGCAACAACCTATGTCTTGTGTTCTTTAGCCAAGTCACGTGTTTTGAGATCAGAATACCTTTTATAAAAAAATAACATCTTCTCAGCCATTGCATGCAAATGTCATACCATACAGATGTAATGCTGCAGGTAAATTATGGAATTTTATTTCTACCTGCTGAGACCAATATATTAAACAAATATTTATAAAATATATATGTATATTTACATATGTGCCTACTCACTTGGGTGAAAAATGGTACAACAAAAAGCCAAACTGAAGAAAGTGTGGTAACATTTTTAAAGTGTTTTTATCTCATTTTGCTGAATAGATTATTACAAAAGTCCTCTGAGATCAATTAGTAAGCTTTGTTTATTTTGTTTTTCAATTACAGTTTGTATTTAATGTTATTTTATATTCGTTTTAGATGTACAGCATAGTAATTAGACACTCACATACTTTATAAAGTGGTTCCCCTAATATTTCAAGCACCCTTCTGGCACTGTACATAGTTATAATATTGACTATATTCCTTATAGTATTTTACTTCCCTAAAAGTATTTAGTGACTAAAAATTCGCAGTTATTAATACCTCTGAAACCAGAAAAGCTGGTGTTTGTGCTGCCTGTCATCCACCAGACCCAATAAGCAGAGACAGAGATTGAATCTTTATGGGCACTTTATTCAGATGGTCTGCAATCTGAGAAGACAGAGGGTTTGCACCCTAACAGACTGACTTACATTTTATTATAAATGGGCCTTCCCCTACCCACAATGTATGGTTGCCTTTCACCTGCCTCCAGCCACAGAGCTGGCTGGAGGCCTGGCTTGCAACCTAGTTATGTGCCCTGCCTGGGAATCAAACCAGCGACCTTTGGGTTTGTAGGCCTGCACCTTATCCACTGTGCCACCAGCCAGGGCTTAAATGGGCTCTTTAAAAAAGGAGAAAAAGGATGTAAGTAAGGGGTTTGGAATTAAGGAAAATGTTAATGAGATCAAAACTGTAGCATTCTTTCCTTGCCCTGCTCAAAGGTCTTTTGTCCTGAGGCCAAGATGGGTCATTCCTTCAGTTCCTGAAAGAATAGCTTTTTATATACAGTAATTACTAACTGACTATTACCTGAAACTAAAATTTTCCAACATTTGAGGCCCCCATCACCTTCACTTTTCTCCCCAGCCCCCCAACACCCCTCTCCTCTAGCAACCATCAGTCTGTTCTCTGTATCTATGTGTCTTTTTCAATATTGTTTGTTTATTTTGTTCTGTAGATTCCACATATAAGGAAAATCATACAGTATTTTTCTTTCTCTGACTGACTTATTTCACTTAGTATAGTATCCTCTAGGTCTATCCATGCTGTTGCAAATGGTAAAATTTCATTTCTTTTTATAGCCAGGTAATATCCCATTGTATCTATGTACCATGGTTTCTTTATTTATTTATCTGTTTTGATGGGTACTTGGGTTGCTTTCATATTTTAGCTATTGTAAATAACATTACAGTTAACATAGGGATGCATATACTCTTTTGGATTACTGTTTTGGGTTTCTTTGACTACAGTCTCAGAACTGGTATACAGGCAGTATACTGGGTATACAGGCAGTTTCATTTATTTTTTATTGTTGTTGTATTACATCCATCGTCTTTTTGCTCCCCTCCGTCCCCCTCCCCACCCACCCATCCCACCCAAAGTCAATCCCACCTGTTGTCCATGTCCATGGTTCCTTTATGCTAGGTTCTTGTCTAAGCTGCTCCCCTTCCCTGCCTCTGCCTCCCCCCTCCCCGCAACCCTTTTCCCCCTGACCACTGAAGGCCTATTCATTGTATTCATATATTTGGTTCTGTTTTGCTTGTTGTTGGTTTTGCTCATTATTGTCCCGTAATGGGTGAGATCATATGATATTTGTCCTTCACTGACTGGCTTATTTCACTAAGCATAATACTCTCCAGTTCCATCCATGTTGTTGCAAAGGGTACAAGTTCCTTCTTTCTTTCTGCTATGTAGAATTCCATTGTGTAAATGTACCAAAGTTTTTTGATCCAATAATATTTTTGAGAATGCTCCATACTGTTTTCCATAGTGGCTGCACCAATCTGCATTCCCACCAAAAATGTGTAAGAGATTTCTTTTCTCTACATCCTTGCCAACATTTGTTTGTTGATTTATTGATAATGGCCATTGTGGCAGGTGTAAGGTGGTATCTCACTATGGTTTTAATTTGCATTTCTCTGATGCACAGTAATGTTGAACATCTTTTCATATGCCCATTAACCATCTATGAGTTCTCTTTGGAGAGATGTGATAGGAAAGCTTTATATCCAATTTATACTCCAACTCCCAGGAAATACCACAAATAATTAAAGAACATTCTCTGTCACTTTTCCACCAATCCAATTTTTTAAAAAATAAAAAATATTTGAGATTGAAAAGCATGCACTATGATCATTCCTCCAACAGCATTCTCCACCTTAGACCCACAGGGCTAAACCAAATTCATCACAGAAGTGTAAGCTAGTGGTTTTTGAAGATTTATGACAGAGAGGACCTTATTTCATCTCTATATTGTTTTCCATATGATATGAATGTGTATTCACTTATTATAAACCAGTAGTTATAATTCTCCCTTTTTTCACCCTTAAGACAACTCAATCCACTGGGAGAGATCTCAAAAGCCTAGGCCAACGGAAGGCTATTTTTACCAGCCCCGTGCTCCCTCTGCTGAGGTGGAGATGACATCCTACGTGCTTCTTGCTTATCTCACTGCCCAGCCTGTTCCAAGCTCAGATGACCTAACTTACGCATCGCGCATTGTGAAGTGGATCACAAAGCAACAGAATTCTTATGGGGGCTTCTCCTCCACTCAGGTTTGTGGTTCCTCCAAGTTTACATGGCAGTTGGGAAGTTTGAAAACAGAACAGTTATAAAGAAAATACAAGATATTAAATAAATCATTAAATCTTGGGAGAATTACTTAGAGGCATTTGAGAATAGTAGGAAAATAAAGGAGAAAGACCCTCAGGTCTTTTTGATTGAAAAAATCAAAAATCAAAAATCTTTTTGATTGATTCTCCAAAATCAATTTTCACTAAGTTCTATGTTATTCTATCACTTTGACTACTTAACTATAAACACCATTCCTCCTAAAACTGTATTATATCATTAGCACACATTGGTCAATGGCCTCACTATAACCAAGTTTCCTGAATATCAGTACTGTTGACATTTGTTCCAGATAATTACTGTTGTGAGGACAGGATATGTCCATTGGAAGATGTTTAACAGCCTCTCCCCACTAGATGCCAGTAGTATCCTACTCCCAGTTGAGACAGGACAAAATCAACCCTTGTTTTGAATACGTGTTCTAGAGTACAGGCTATGCTTTAGAAGAATCCTGCAAGAAATTCTCTAAGGTGAACCAGAATATTGTGTGGTTAAAAGGAAAGTGACCACATAGAGCTCATTTTGATCTTCATAGAATGATTGACAAGTTCTATTTAACTACCCCAAGGAGCTCAGGCTTTCCAGTCATCTAACTGCCCTGAGACCCCCTGCCCTACTTTCCCTTTAAATTGATTGTTTTTAAGCTGAATCTCTTAAATTATTTTCTTTTTACCACAATTTTGGAAATATTTTGTCTAGTGGAAAAAATCCAGAGAATCTGAGTTGTTCTTATACATCCTCATCCTCTTTCAATATTTAGAATGTAGATAATGAAATTTGGTATTTTTTTTTTTAGCATTATTAAATGAGGCAAATAAAAAACTATACAAGGGGAAAAGGAAACTTAGAAAAGTACAACTTGTCTTTTACACTTTTTATTCACAGGCAGTTTCTCTCATTCCTCCACCTAAACAACCATCTAGTAAATGACAGCCACTATTTTTTGTCTTAACCTTTTCATTTTAAACCTATACTTTGAAAGATAAAGAAAAGAGGACTGTTGGTGAGAAAGAGCAAGGCATAACTGAATACAGGAATACAAACACAAGTGAAATTAAACTGTGAGGCTAATTTGTATCAATAACCTTTTTATTTCACTTGGAGAAACCATAGCACAACTTTGATTACGCCTCAAAGGCAGTGAAAAAAGAAAAACAATAAGCATTACAGGGAGAAACCAGAATCCCTTTAGGGTAGCTAACATAGACTTTTGAGGAAAACCCCAGGCACCAAAAACTTACTTATTGGGCATGGACTCTCCACTCATCTCTTGCAGGACACAGTGGTGGCTCTCCATGCCCTATCAAGATATGGAGCTGCCACTTTCACCAGGTCTCAGAAAACTGCTCAGGTGACCATTCGTAATTCAAAGACATTTTCCACAAAATTTCAAGTGGACAACAGCAACCTCCTGTTACTACAGCAGGTCTCCTTGCCAGAGCTGTCTGAGGAATATACCATAACAGTTACTGGAGAGAGATGTGTGTATCTTCAGGTAAGGCTCCAGAGTTCCATTGAAAAAAAGTTAACTTTAACCTCTTGTGTTGAAAAGGGAGTGTCCCAAGGGAAAAATGAAACTCATGGTGTCCTTGGTGTTCCACAGACATCCATGAAATATAATATTCCTCCAAAGAAGGAGGATGCCCCATTTGCTTTGGAGGTACAAACTCTGCCCCAAACTTGTGATGGACCCAAAGATCATTCCACCTTCCAGATCTCACTGAAGGTCAGGTAAGACCTGTTGACTGAATCATCTAATCTTGACGTCTAAAAGCTACTTGAAACCGTCAGTTATTAATAATATGTTTGGAAGCTATTAGGTAAATATAATTTAACTTCATTAATATATCTATTAATGAAGTTAGTTTTGTCACTATGAAATGATCCTTTTCTCCAGTAAAATGTTTGTCTTAAAGTTTCAATAATTTTAAAAGCATTTGAAAGCAATGTCTAATCTTAAATCCGTCCATAAAAAATTTTTCAAATGTTCTAATTAATTCCTACTTATATTTTACATTAATTTCTGCTGAACTTATTACTACAGAATAAATTATTTCCCTCAAATATTTTTATTTTAAGTTAAAGTAAATCTTTCTTACCTCTTCTGAATGATTATATTCTATCTTATTTTTTCTAGTCAAATGAATAAATAATAAATGCTAATATAAATACAAAACATAAATTACATATAACATATAGAGGCTGCCTTATCACAAACCATCAGAAAACTTCACAAGAGTCATAAGAAAACATAACTGAAATGATACTGCTTTGTATCTGATACTAATGACATTAATGTTATAAAACAAATGATATTTCAGACAACCAACCTAATTTATTAAACATCAATTTAACCAAAGTATAAAGCATAAAAATATATATAACCTCACATCTTGGAGCCATTCTTAGAAGACATGTTACATTTACGTTAATTGAAACTATAAAAGTAAGACATACCAAATAACAAATGAGAGTACAAATGTATTCAAAAGCAGATTAGCAAGCTACAAGCCCAAAAATTCTGTTTCAATAGTTGGGGATTGGGGCTTGAACATCTGTGATTTTAGTGAGCTGTAAAGTAGATCTGATGTACATCATGTATGATGTCGATATCATACATATCAAGGGAACACAGATCTCTGCAGGTAATAATCTTAGGGAAAACTTCATGAAGATGGACAGGTTTTTTGTTTGTTTGTTTGTTTGTTTTAATTTTATTGTTGTTGTATTAAATCCATCCCCTTTTTTACTCCCCTCTGGATGGGCAGGTTTATGGTAGATCTTGAAGGAGGAAATCTGGCTCTCTTTCACATAATAAACCCTAACACTGTTTTCCTTTGACACTACAGTTACAAAGGGAGCCGTTCAGTCTCCAATATGGTGATTGTTGATGTAAAGATGGTATCTGGTTTTATTCCCTTGAAACCAACAGTAAAACTGGTAAGTGTATTTAAAGCCTTGTAGATCTCATATAAAAAGATGCTCTGTGTCTTCAAACTGAGACCAAACCAATATCAAAGCCCTATCTATATCATCCTGTCTCAAAACATATTTTTCCCCAAACCCAGGAAATTAAATTCATAAATTACTTATTTGGCTCTAAGCTAAAGGACCTCTGTGATACTAGAGAAATGCAAGGGGAGTCCCTGTCTTTAGGCCACTACTGATGTAGTTAGAAACAAAGCACATGGCATGAAATAGTAAAATACCAAGCAAGAAAGATAGACTATGATTAAGTACCAAGTTGATATGTACAAAAAAAAATGGCAACAATAAAACTAATGGGAGCTAGCATCATCAAAGATGTCAGAAGGTCTAATATGTTTCTTGGATATTGAAGCATAGTGAAAATCTTGACCTGAAAATACCTGGCTTCCTTCTCTTGATAGAAAGCCAAGAAAATTTTTTTCACAGTCAAAACATGACAACAATGAAGCCTGTTTGCAAAATGTGATTCCTTCCCTCACCAATCTTTTGTAATGGCTAATACACCTCGACTATTTAAGCATGAAGTTGAGTCACAAGCATCCTAGCCCTCACATTAAGGAGTAAACATTTGTCCCTTAGTATAGTCTGTTCTAGATCTGTGTTCTCATATCTATTTGCTAACTTTTTGAGTTCTCTCATTTTCTTCAGCTTGAAAAATCTAACCATGTGAGCAAGACAGAAGTAAGCAATAACCATGTCATCATTTATGTGGAACAGGTGAGAGCTCCGGCATTTGGGCTGAGATGATACATATTAGTGGTCTTTCTAAGTGGGTCTCTTCACTAAAAGATAAGTAATATGAGTAAAGCAATAATTAGTAGCACTCTTACAGGAAGTCATTCTACTCTAAAGAGAATGAAAGGTAAATCTTTTAAATCCACGGAATGCTCTGCTTTCTTTTTTATTATGTTACAATTGGAATATGAGTATTTATGTGATTTCCAGTATAAAATCAACAGAACAAAATGTTTATCATGTGTGTTATTCTAAAGACCCACTAAAGCCCTGGCTAGTGTGGCTGAGTAGATTGAACACCAGCCTGCAAACTGAAAAGTTACTGGTTCAGTTTCCAGTCAGGGCACATACCTGGGTTCCAGAACAGGTCCCTAATTGGGGTGTGCAAGAGGCAATGATCCATGTTTCTCTCCCTCTCTTTCTCCCTCCCTTCCCCTCTCTAAAAATAACCCCACTAAAAATAATAAGTATATCACCGTGGTTAATTAATGATAGTGTTAATATTCTAATATATTACAACATAAAATAAAATAAACTGTAGATCTCATAAATATCTTCAAATTCAACTATAAAGCCAAGGGAATATTTTATCTAGACACACACACACACACACACACAAATTGCTTCATATTATAATTACACACACCACAAAACCAAGTCTCCGTATCTTAGAAAGAATTCACATAGACTCAGAGAGTTAATCTTTTACAGAGGACGACAAGAGCATATGAATTGTCTCAGTTGTTTAAGACAATATCTAGGAGATTTTGCTTACTAAAGAGTTTCAACGTTGCCTTTTAAACTCATGTGACATCCATAAATGTTTGCTTACCTATAAAATACATGTGAATAAGTGTCAGAGAGCATGGAGTATTTTTTACTCAAGGAGGGAAGGGGATTTCTAATCTCTTTATTACTCTCACTTTTCCTTTTAGGTGACAGATCAGACACTAAGCTTTTCCTTCACAGTTGTGCAAGACATCGTAGTAAGAGACCTAAAGCCAGCAATTGTTAAAGTCTATGATTATTATGAGACAGGTAAGTGAGAGAAAGCTGAGACAAATAGTCTCCACCGAGAACCAAGAAACAGATTCTATTATGACAACAGACCCTGGGTTTAGACCACTCAGTCAATATTATATCTATTTGTTTCTCTCTTCCAAGATGTATAGATATAGATATAGGTATAGATATAGATATACTATAGAAACTACCTACAAAAAAAGTATCAATTAACATTTATTGAGTCAGAAATTTGAGAATTTAAAAGAAGACTAACATCTGGTGACTGCTCTTGAATAGTTTAGAGACAAAGAACATAATACACATGGAAAGACAGTTAATGATAAATGAATGCTAATGAGCTAATGGATAAGAAGATAGGGAAGTGAAAACAGCACAGAAGGCTAGTGCTTAAGGTGGACAAGCAAAAAAGAAATAAGAGAGACAAACAGAAGAAGAAAGATTTGAGTAGGATCCTAATAGATGAGTGCATCTTCTCAAGTAAATACAAGCAGGAAGTGTATTAGGCTAGAACAATAATCTTGGAAAAGGGATTCAGGAAGCAACTGGGCAAAGTGAGGAGAAGCAGAGTACATGGAAGAGAAAGAGCTACAATGGCCACCTTGCTAAGAATTTAAATTTTGAATAGCTACTTCAATCCCTCTCCCCTACTCCAGAGGAGGGGAAATATAGGTATGTTAACTATCTTGTTCAACTCTGATCTATTCAAACAGAGTTTTAACAATCCTGATATGATGCACTTTTTACCAAACATAAAGTGAATAGACCTCGTACGCCCTCTGGTTCATAGATTTATTTTTGTTTCTCCCTTCACCTAATATTTCATTCAGATGAGTCTGCTGTTGCTGAGTACATCGCCCCCTGCAGCACAGGTAAGTGGTCATGTGCCATGACCAACATACCCCATTAACTTGGCTCCCTAAATGTTTTTTTAAATGTAAAATTCTTTACAAGTCTCTCCCTAGTTCTCAGACAGTTCATGTGGCATATTCTCACGCAAAGAGAAAGCTAGAGAGGAGTACTTACTCTGTAGGTGGGCTCTCCAATTTAAGATACTCATTCTATCATCAGAAAAGTCGATGTTTTATTTGTTTGTAGGATAGCTAGCTATCCCAAGTAAGCAACATTTCACATCACAGCTAATTGGTTCACTTCATTCCAGGGGCCAACTATTATGATTCTCTTGCCTAGTCTAACCTAACAGTTACTTTTTAAGTAAGGTTCTATTGGAACAGAGCCATACTCATTATATCACTATTTTCTAAGCCTGTTATCATGAGCTAAGTAGTCATAATGTATACGATATAGCCTGCAAAGCCTGAAATACTTAGCATCTGGCCTTTCACCAAAAAGGTTTGCTATCCCCTGCTTTAGGCCACACTGGCTGCCCACACTTAACTAAGGGAGTATTCCTGAAGAAAACCCCACAACCCTCTTATGTTTCTCTTCTCACCATAGATGCAGAGCAAAGAAATGCTTAAGGACCATATCTAGGCTACATATTTTGGTGGATTCCCCGTCTTTCACTTCTACGTATTTAGAGGAAACCAAGTTGTTCATCTCTGTAAAACAGACATCAAAAAGGCTTATTGAACCCTGGCTGGCATCACAGTAGATAAGGCACCATGGCGCCTTCAAACCCAAAGGTTGCTGGTTCTATTCCCAGTCAGGGCGATATAACCAGGTTGCAACCAGGTCTCCAACCAGGTCCTTAGCTGGAAGCAGGTGAAAGGCAACCATACATTGATGTTTCTCTCCCTCTCTGCCTCTCTCCCTACCCCTCTTTCTGAAAATAATAAATAAAACCTTTTTTTAATTAAAAATAAATTAATTTTTTAAAAGGCTTATTGAATAAATACATATTTCTGGTCAAGCTATTCTTTGTTGTGTCATTTATTTATGAAATATTAATTACATGTTCACATAAGAGTTACATTGTTTTACATAATGCAAGGAGTATAAATTTGTGACATATCTGCTTGTGTTCCAGTTGTGAATATAACATATAAAGTCAAATATACAATAGTTGAAAGAACTTATGTTCTGAGGCACTATAAGAAAAAAATCATTCAATAGCCAAGGAAGCTGGGGAGAAAAGTATTGATTAGAAACTATTTCTTGAGAGGAAACAGAAAATATTTGTCTTTGTTCCTAAGCCAAGAGAACAAAATGACTTCACAGGAGACTAAAATTATTCAAGTTAAAGAATATGTTGGAGACAGACAGTATTGTGCAGGTTCAAGTCTCAACACTGGAGCCTGACTGTCTAGATTCGAATGCTAATGCCGACTCCATCCCTGCCTCACTGGTTGAGTGACTAGGGCAGTTACTTAGACTTTTCTATTTCAGCTTTCTCAAAGAGAAGTAGGGATAATGACCCTACCTGAATCTATTTTGAGAATAAACTGTTTTCATGGAAGCATGGAAAGAGAATAGCTGAATCAAGCATTGGCTGTTAAAGCTTCAGCTCAGATGAAGGATCTATCACATCTATTTACAATACTATTGGCTAACGCAAGTCACATGACCATGCCTGACTTCAGTTGAAAGTTTGGTGCAGAGTGACTCTTTTCTCAAAGGAACACACATGCCTTGTAGCAATACAAAGAAAGACACAATTCTAACCCTGACTGATGTGTCTCAGTGGATTGAGTGCAGGCCTACAAACCAAAGGGTCAACAGTTCGATTCCCAGTCAAGGCACACAGTTGGGGGCCAGCCAGGTCCCCAGCTGGGGAGGTACAAGGGGTAAACCACACATTGATGTTTCTCTCCCTTTCTTTTTCCCTCCCTTCCTCTATCTCTAAAAATAAATAAATAAAATCTTTTTTAATTTAATTCTTATCATTGTTTTATTACATCCATCCCCTTTTTCCTTCCCTCTGCCCCCTTCCCCACCCGTTAACTGCCCCCAGAGTCAATCCCACCTGTTGTCCATGTCCATGGTTCTTCCATACTAGTTCCTTGACTAAACTGCTCCCCTTCTTTGCCTCCTTCTCTCCCCTCTCACCTTCCCACTCCCCTCTGCCCACTGGAGATCTATTCATTGTATTCATGTATCTGGTTCTGTTTTGCTTATTTGTTTGTTTTGTTCGTTATTATCCTGAAATGGGTGAGATCATATGGTATTTGTCTTTCACTGACTGGCTTATTTCACTAAGCCTAATACTGGAGGCAGGTGAAAAGCAACCACACATTGATGTCTCTCTCCCTCTCTGCCTCTCTCCCTTCCCCTCTCTCTAAAAAACAATAAATAAAATCTTTTTTAAAAATTATTTTTTTAAAGGAACATGTAGTTCTCTTACAGGAACAATAAATAAAAATAATATAATCACACACAAAAGTACATATATAAATCTATCCAATTGTCCCAGCAGCTCTAATTAAGTAATTCATCTCTGGCACACTAATTTGAAAGAGCACTTTTATCACCATCTACAGCATAACCTACATTCTCACATGCTTTTGTAGGCATTTCTGGAACTTCTAGTCTGTTTCTTCAGTCTCTCTGTGTATTTATACACCAGGAACATACTTTCAACAATCAATACTTTATATGCAGTAGGTGAGAACTAGTCTTTTGAAATATTAAAACACATTATAAAGTCTATAAGTTTTTCTGAGTTTTCTCAGCTATGTCCTTATTTATTTTTCTACATGAACTTTAGAATTAGTCTATTTTTCCCTTTTTAAAGTATATTTTTGATTATGCTATTACAGTTGTCCCAATTTTCTTTTCCTTTGCTTCTCTCCACTCAGTATTCCTCCAGCAATTCTCCCCTTTAGTCCATGTCCATGGGTTATACATATAAGTTTCTTTGGCTTCTCCATTTCCTTTACTATTCTTAACATCCCCCTGTCTACTTTGTGCCTACCAATTATGCTTCTTAATTCCTGTATCTTCTCAGAGAAATGTTTGAGTTCAGCTTCTCTATTTAAAATAAAAGTTGTAGCCCTGGCTGGTGTGACACAGTGGATTGGCACTGGCCTGAGAACCCAAAGGATGCTGTTTCGATTCCCTAGTCAGAGCACATAACCAGGTTGCAAGCCAGGTCTCCAGCTAGATCTGTAGCTGGAAGCAGGTGAAAGGCAACCACACATTGATGCTTCTCTTCCTTTCTTCCTCCCTCTCTGCTCTTCTCTCTGAAAATAGTGAATAAAATCTTTTTAAAATAAAATAAAATAAAAGTTGTATAAATGGTAATGGATGGAGACTTGACTTGGGGTGGTAAACACACAATACAGTGTACAGATGATATGTTGTGGAATTGTGCCCCTGAAACTTGTATAATTTTGTTAACCAAAGTCACTCCAATAAATTCAATAAAAATGAAAGAAAATTTAAAATATATAAAATTTAAAAATAAAACAAAAGTAGGATATTTTATTGGAATCCTCTCAAATGTGTACATTGATATAGAGACAGTTGTCCATGTTTTAAGATTGACCTCCCTATCCAAAATTAGGGTATGTTTTTGTGTTTAATTTTTAATTTTCATTTTTTCAAGTCTTCCTATGTGTGTTTCAGTGCTATTTTGAAGGTTTTTTTTTTTTTAAATATAGAATATATACATTTCTTGTACTCTTTTCTAGGTAGTTCACTGTATTCTTATTGCAAATGTATATATGATCTCTTTATTACATAAACAACTGTTAACAAAAATATTTATTATGGAATTCTATTTTATTAAGATATAACTTATATATCAGAAACTGCACAAATATTGAAGGCACAGCTTGATGGATTTTTATTTCTGATTAAACCTTAGAAACCATTTTCAGAATCTCAGGGAAAAGAAGAATCTCCCAAAGGGTCTCACATACCCATATATAGTCAATATTCATCTCAAGAGTAATGAATCTATTCTGACTTGTACAGCCATAGGTTAGTTTTGCCCACTTGTAAACTTCATACAAATAGAATCATGCAGAGTGCATGATTTCCACAAAAGCATGAATTTTGTCCTGGGCCAAAATTTAACTTTGAAAACTTTAAAGGAACCAGAAGAAGCCATAAAAAGCACATTGTATAACCTATTATTTTACCTAACTATGAGTCTTTATGCTGTAAGTTAATGAAGAAAAAAGAGTTTTTAGTTATGAAATTAGTTTTCCAGGATAGAGAAGAGGCTGAAGCAATACAGACTATGCCTACCATGTACTTTATGATGGTAAAATGGCCAGATTCAATAACTGAAGCTTTGGAGATAGCCATTATTTGAGCTAGAAAGCCAATTTGTGAGTGATGGCTGAGGGTAGTTGGACACAGGGACTCTTAAAAGAGAGGAAGGTGCTGGCTGCAATGGCTCAGCCTGCAAATCAAGAAGTCACTGGTTTGATTCCCAATCAGGACACATGCCTGGGTTGTTGCAGGCCAGGTCCCCAGCTGGGGGCATGTGAAAAGCAACCGATTGATGTACCTCTCACACATTGATATTTCTCTCCTCTATCTTTCCCTCACTTCCCTGCTGTGTAAAAATCAATAAATAAAGTCTTTAAAAACAACCAGAGGGGAAGATTTTTTGCTAGAGGTAAAGCAGTTTCAGTTGTTTTATATTATCTGAGTGAGTGCACCACTCAAATTATCTGAGACATAAAATTTTGTGTTTAATTAATGGAGTACAATCTAATCATGACATGAACACAGACAGAGTAAGGAGGGTGGGTGAGCAAGCACAGGCATGAATCACACACACACACACACACACACATACACACACACACACACACACACCCCTGAGGCCAGCAGTGTGAGAAACCACTCTCCTTGGCCTTCTTATAGACCAGAATCAAATGGTACAGTGTTTCACTATGAAAAACTTGAAAGAAATCTTTAAAGATGATCCCCAAAATCTGATTTAGAATGTGAGAAAGACGTTGGTAAGAAACAAGAGATTACTAAATCATAGGAATTAGATGGGCAAACAAGAGGGTGGGTGGGAGGCCAGGTCAGCCAGAAGCCTAGAAATGTTCTCCCTAATCATCCAAACCACTTTTTAATTTCATCTTCATGTTTTTTCAGTCAGAAAAGAATAAACCATGTACCTCAAATGATACATAGTATTACTTATCATTATGCAATTTTGATCCCTTTTTCATAAGGTTAAGTATTGCTGATCAATTTTTACATGAGAAATTGAAAAAATAAGAAACAGAGATTAACATATTTTCCCAATGTCTCACTTCTTCCAGAAAAACAGGAAAAGGATAATTTTATCACTATTGTATAAGAAAATTATAGCCTGAAATGCATGCATAAATCTCTGCATGTTTTTATTCAATAAAGTGAGGTTACAAAGATAGGTATGTGAGAATGGAAGTTCCCAAAATGATGACAAGACTAGCCTGTTCTCCCCTCTCCTTTTACCTATTTCTTTCTTCTTTTTTTCCAAAAAAAGAAAAAGAAAAAACACAGTTACATAACTATACCTTAAAATTACCCATGCTTTTTTTCCCTTTCCCAAAATAAGTGAAATATTTTTATTTTCTAAGCTTTCTTCCTTGACTAGTGTGGAACGATAAAGTATTGAAATATTAACTGGTGTTTTGTTTTTACTGGTGAAAACAATTTGGAAAAAAATGTGATCTGTGCTGAATCTGATTCTGTGGTACTTTTCCCTTTCCTATTTCAAAAGTGTAGCCAAGCCCTTTTGTTCTTTTGCCTTAAGAATTTTCAAGGCTAGAAGCAGAGATTACTTAAAAATAATTCTGTGAAAACCCTAGCTTCTTGAGCAAATTACTCTAGGTTTTCTTGAAGAAGAATGGAAAGAAATCCTTTGCAGGAAGTGAGAGCAGAAGCCTAGTTGGCAGGAAGAATCCAAAACCAGGAGGCAAGTGGAGGTTTGTGGGACCTGGATTCCCCCTCATCAATACACCCAGGGAAAAAGACAGAACCTCTGAGTCACATGACTGTGTGGCTCAGACTCTTGGTCATAGAGCTCCCAGGGACAGTGAACATTCCTGTGTCCAAATATAGCATAAAAGCATCCAGGCAACCACACTTCAACATAGTTGATAGGTTCAACAATGGAATGGCCATATCAGGAGTAACCAGTTTCAAGCAAAGACTACAGAAATCTTCCAAAATATTTTGCCTTTGAAACCCAATGTAAGGAAAGCTCTAATAAAAACTAAGATTCGTTCTCACCAGGATCTTTGGAATAATGGACACAGCCATATTTAATGAAATCTAAAGAAAATAAAGCAATGTTAAATTTCTTGAGTACCACAATTTGTGGTTCCAAATTTATATCTGTTACAGCAATTTGTCTTCTTAAAGTGCCAACACTTCTATTTCCTGGCTCCTGAAAGCTGAAGTTTCTTATTCTCATTTACTATCATTGTGAAATCACTGCAACTAATTCAGCAGTCAATATCTTTCTTTCTGAACTTTTTCTTTCCTTCCTTTCTCCCTTCCTTCCTTTCTTTTTTCTGAATTATTTTATGGAGATGTGATTGACACAAAAAAGCTGTACATATTTAATGTATACATCTTATTGAGTTTCAAAATAAGTATATGCCTGTGAAGCCATCACTATATACAATGCCATATACTTAACCATCGCCTCTAAAAGTTTAATTATATTTTATTGATTATGCTATTATAGTTGCCCTGATTTTTTTCCCCTTTGTCCCCTTCAACCCAGCAACCTCTACTCCTTCAGGAAATCCTCACCCAGATAAGTTATTTGGCTACACCATTCCCTATACTGTACTTTATATCCTCATGACTATTCTATAACTACCTATTTGTACTTTTTTTTAATTTAATTTTATTGTTGTATTACATCCATCCCCTTTTTCCTCCCCTTTGTCACCTTCTACACCCACCCACTCCCCCCAAAGTCAATCCCACTTGTTGTCCATGTCCATGGTTCTTCCATGCTAATTCCTTGACTAAACTGCTCCCCTTCTTTGCCTCCTCCTCCTCCCTCCTGCCTCCTCCCTACCCTCTGCCCACTGAAGGTCTATTCATTGTATTCATGTACCTGCTTCTGTCTTGCTTATTTCTTTGTTTTGTTCATTGCTGTCCTGTCAAGGGTGAGATCACATGGTATTTATCTTTCACTGACTGGCTTATTTCACTAAGCATAATACTCTCCAGTTCCATCCATGTTATTGCAAAAAGTAGGAGTTCCTTCTTTCTTTCCGCTGAGTAATATTCCATTGTGTAAATGTACCAAAGATTTTTGATCCAATCATTCACTGATGGGCACTTAGGCTGTTTCCTCCACTTGGTTATTGTAAAAAGTGCTGCTATGAACATAGGCGTACATAGGTCTTATGAAATGGTGTTTCAGGGTTTTTTGGGTATAATCCTAGTAGTGGAATTGCTGAATCAAAAGGCAGTTCCATTTTTAGTTTTTTAAGGAAACTCCATACTATTTTCCATAGACTCCATAGTGGCTGCACCAGCCTGCGTTCGCACCAACAGTGCACCAGGGTTCTCTTTTGCCCACATCCTCGCCAACACTTGTTTGTTGATTTGTTGATAATTGCCTACCTATTTTTACTTCTTAATCTTATCACCTTTTCACTCATTCCCCCACACCTCTCTTCCATCAAAATGCTGTCTGTATCCATTATCCTGCCTCTGTTCTTCTTATTTGCTTAGTTTATTTCTAAGATTCGGTGGTTGATAGATTGGTATTTTTTGCCATTTTATTGTTCATAGTTTTGATAGTCCTTTTTCTTTTTTGTAAATACGTCCATTTAACCTTTCATATGATAATGATTTGGTGATGATAAATTCGTTTAGTTTTTTCTTGTCTGGAAAACTCTATCTGTCCTTTGATTCTAAATGATATCTTTGTTGGGTAGAGCAATCTTGGCTATAGGTCCCTGTTTTCCATGACTGAATATCTCTTGCTGATCCCTTCTTGCCTGCAAAGTTTTTTTTTGAGAAATCAGCTGATAGTCTTACGGAAATTCCCCTGTAGGCAACTAACCTCTTTTCTCTTGCTGCTTTTAAGATTATCTCTTTATCTTTAACCTTTGGAATTTTAATTATATGTCTTGGTGTGGTCCTCTTTGGGTCCAACTTATTTGGGACTTTCTGTACTTCTTGGACTTGCATGTCTATTCACTTCACCAAATTAGGGAAGTTTTCTTTCATTATTATTCCAAATAAATTTCCAATTTCTTGCTCTTTCTCTTCTCTGGCACTCCCCTATAATGTGAATCTTGGACTTCTTGAGGTTGTCCCAAAGGCTACTTATATTATTGTCATTTACTCTGGGTTCTTTTTTCTTCTTGTTGGTGTTTTTTTGTTAGTTTATTTGTTTGTTTTATTTTGCTTCGTTATGTTCCATATCATTGATTTGGCTCTCAGCCTCATTCACTCTACTGTTGCTTCCCTGTAAATTGTTCTTTATTTCAATTGATGTACCCTTCATTTCTGACTGGATTTTTTTTATGTTGTTGAGGTCCTAAGTTCCTTGAGCATTTTTGTAATCAATATTTTGAACTTTGCTGCTGATAGATTACTTATCTTCATTTTGTTTAGCTCTATTTCTGGGGTTTTGATCTGTTCTTTCATTTGGGCCATGATTTTTTTATCTCCTCATTTTGACAGGCTCTCTGGGTTTGTTTCTATGTATTAGGTAGAGTTGCTTTGACTCCATGTCTTGGTAATGTGGTCTAATGTAATAGGTGGCCAATAAGATGCAGAGGCACAGCCTCCCTTATCATCCAAGCTGGATCCTCAAGGTGCACCTTTCATGCGGGATAAGTACACCATCCTTTTGTAGTTGAGCCTTGGTTCCTATTTTTAGATTAATGGGAGGGATTCACCTAGGCTAGTCAGCTGCAAGGATTGGCTGTGACCACTGATTACTAACCTCTCCCTTCCATGGGGCTCAGCTGTGCAGGGGCAGGCTGCTGTGCAGGTGTGATGCTTCTATGTGATCTTTAGCTTTCCACTGAGTGTGCTCACCCTGGGGTTTTCCTGGGTGGTGTAGACTGAGGTCAGGCCACACCTGTGGTTTACTCAAGTCCATCCTGCCTGAGCTATCAAGCAATCTGAGATGAGTAGCAATTTTCTACTTGTGCTGGGCTCGAAGATTCGCAGGCAAAGCTAAGCTGTGGATCTAAACTGGCTGCTGCTAGTGCCAGGCCTGGGGCTCACTGGAGCAGCTGTTGCTTATCTGAGGATTTAGAAAGTTGTGAAGCCTGAGCCAAGGCCTGTCATTCAGACAGAAAAGCAGCTTGGGTGGGCCCATAAGTTGGGTGGGGTAGAGTCTCTGGGGATCTCTAAAATGGGTCAAACAGTCTTAGCTAGGTTAATGGAGTCTCAGATATGGCACCAACTTGCCAACTCTATGGCTCTGTTGGGGGAAGACTTAGAAATGGGACAATGGCCTCTGCTCACATTGATGACAGACATTTCAGTTTCTATCCATATCCTGCTGGTGCCTTTCAAGCTACCCTAGTACTGGAGCTCAGAGTGGGTGAGGCTGAGCTGGTGAGTCCATGCATGGGTTCTTTAAGAGGAACTGCTTGGGGCTCCAGCAGTTTCTTCCACTGACTCAATCCTTGCTTGTCTTTGCAGCCAGAAGTTGTGAACACTTATCTTACTGTCACTGGAACCCCGATTTGGGGAACCTGGTATGAGAATGAGACTCCTCACTCCTGACATTTCTCTCCCAAATTTTTATCCACCACACATGGGTGAGGGACCAGCCTGTTTTACATCTGTGCCCCTCCTACCAGTCTGAATGGATGTGGTTTCTTTGATTCCAGAGTTGTCAGACTACCATTGTACTACTTAATACATGGAACTAATGAACAAAACTAACAGGCAAGTGAAATGGAACCAGATATATGGAAACAAGAAGCAGAATAATGGTGACCAGAGGGTTGGGGGAGGAGAAGAGAGGGGAAAGAAGGGGAAGGTTTTAGTAAGGGAGCTAATATGAATGACCCGTGGACACGGACAATGAGGTGGGAGTTGACTGTGGGAGAGGGGTGGGACAGGGAAAAGCAATGGGAGAAAAAGGAAACAATTATAATATGACAATAAATTAATTTTTTTTTAAAACCACTCTTAACAAATTTTTAAGTATACAATACAGTATTTTTAACTACATACATTATGCTGTACAGTAGGTGTCTAGGATATTCATTTTCCATGAGTGAAACTGTACCCTTTGAATCATATATGAGTTCTGTCCAGAAAAAGTCCAGCCATTGTTAATATAATGAGAATGGTTTGCATGACATCAAAGTAACCTGGCAGTCAAGGAGAGTGAACTGGAATGAGCATGTGTGAACAGTGATGACCTCACTGTATTAGTCAGTGAGGGTGGTAGATGCCATTGAGTAAGCATGTGTACAGTGTGGCAGTCATCACATTCAAAAAGACTGAGTGAGTAAACCAATGAATCTGCATCAAATTTTGCATTAAGCTTGAACATTTCTCTGCAGAAACTATTCATATGATTCAGAAGGCTTTTAAGGATGATGCAATGAGAGCAGCACAAATAAAAGTGTGGCACAAATGCATCAAATATGTCTGAGAATTTGTTGAAAGTGATCCACATTCTGGAAAGCCTGCCACAAGCAAAACCCCTGAGAATGTTGAATTATACAGGCTATAATCAACAAAGATCAGTGACCAACATGTGAGAGCTAAAAGCTGATTTGGGGATTCCAAAAACTACCGTGTTCAAGATTTTGACAAAGGATCTTGGCATGAAATGTGTCATGGTAAAATTCATCCTGCAGCTTCCGCTACCAGAGCAGAAGTGACTTGATTCAAACTACTACCAATGAACCAGATTTTTTTAAGAAGGTTAAAACTTTGAACAGGATTAAGGCATCATTGTCCTATGTACAATGTTTCTTATATGTTGAATCTTTGTCAATGAATGTGCCTTTTTTATGCATGTGGCTGGATACTTTCCGGACATGCCTCAGCATTTCTCCCTAATTCCCCCTGCCCCAGCCCTTGGTAACCACTATTCTACCCTCTGCATCCATGAATTTGATTATTCTATATTTCTGATACAACAAAGATAATACAGTATTTGTTATTCTGTGTCTGGCTTATTTCCCTTAGCATAATGTCATCCAGTTCATTCACACAGTAGCAAATGTCAGAATTTTCCACTTTTCAAACCAAATAATACTCCATATATGCTGTATTTTTTTATTGATTCTATTTTCTATGAACATGTATGTTATTTCCATATCTGCACTATTGTAAATAATGTTGCAATGAACCTGGAAGTGAAGATCTCTTTGAGATTCTCATTCTAATTCTTTTGAGTATACAACCAGAAATGGGATTGCTGGATTATATGGTAGTTTTATTTTTAAACTTTTGAGGAACCTTAATATTGTTTTCCATAATGCTTTACTAATTCACATTCTCATTAATAGTGTGCAAGTGTTCCTTTTTCTCTACATCCTCACTGACAATTTTCTTTTGTTTGTTTGTTTTTTTAATAATAGCTCTCCTAACAGTTGTACTATGTCACTGTGATTTTTTTTTAATTTTATTGTTGTTGTATTACATCCATCCCCTTTTTGCTCCCCTCTGTCCCCC
>PVIW01008789.1:25747-57613 GCA_004026585.1 Noctilio leporinus | reverse complement strand
TCTTTCAGTTCTGATTCTGTTTATTTGGGTCCTCTCTCTCTTTTTCTTGATGAGTCTGGATAAGGGCTTGTCAATTTTGTTTATTTTTTCAAAGAACCAGCTCCTGGACCTGTTGATTCTTCCAATTGTAGTTTGAATCTCTGAGTTATTTAGTTCTGCTCTGATCTTGATGATTTCCTTTCTTCTACTTGCTCTGGGCTTTGTTTGTTGTTGCTCCTCTAGTTCTTGCAGCTTTGTGGTTAGGTCGTTTTTATAAACTTCTTATGATGTTTTTTGGAAGGCCTGTATGCTATAAATTTCCCCCTGTGAACTGCCTTTGCTGTGTCCCATAGGTTTTGGGCTGTTGTGTGTTCATTGTCATTTGTTTCCAGGAACTTTTTGATTTCATCTTTGATCTCATTGTTGACCCCTTCATTGCTTAAAAGCATGTTATTCAGTCTCCATGAGTTAGAGAATTT
Source organism: Noctilio leporinus (assembly GCA_004026585.1). Lineage (NCBI taxonomy): Eukaryota > Metazoa > Chordata > Mammalia > Chiroptera > Noctilionidae > Noctilio > Noctilio leporinus. The sequence continues at coordinate 57,155 of PVIW01008789.1, read as the reverse complement.
TTGTTTTTTCCCCTTCAGATTGGTTTTTAGTTTCAAGCCATTGTGATCTGAGAAGATACTTTGTAAGATTTCAATTTTCCTGTATTTGTGGAGGCTCTTCTTGTGACATAGCATGTGGGCTATCTTGGAGAATGATCCATGTGCATTTGAAAAGAATGTGTATTTTGCTTCTTTGGGGTAAAAGACTCTGTATACATCAGTTAGGTCCATCTCCTCTAGAGTGTTGTTCAATGCCACAACATCTCTGGGGATTTTTTGTTTGGAAGACCTGTGCATTATTGATAGTGGGGTATTAAAATCCCCTACTATTAGTGTGTTGCTGTCTATGTCTTTCTTAAAGTCTTCCAAGATTTTCCTTATATATTTTGGAGCTCCTGTGTTGGGTGTGTATATGTTTATCAGAGTTATTTCTTCTTGATGGATTGTTCCCTTAAGTATTATGAGATGTCCATCTTCGTCCCTTTTTATGTCCTTCATTGTAATATCTATCTTATCTGAAATCAGTATTGCTACTCCAGCTTTTATTTCATGTCCATTTGCTTGATATATAGTTTTCCACCCCTTCACTCTCAATCAGTGTTGATCTTTTGTTCTGAGGTGGGTCTCTTGAAGACAGCATATATGTGGGTCATGTTGTCTTATCCATTCGGCTACCCTATGTCTTTTGATTGGTGCATTTAACCCATTTACATTTAAGGTTATTATTGATTGATACTTATTCATTGCCATTTTCTCCCTTTGTGTCTGTATTCCTCTTTGGCTTTCTCTGTGTCTTGATTTAATTTGTTTACTTACTTTTATAGCAGACCCTTTAGCATTTCTTGCAATGCTGGTTTGGTAGAGATGTATTCTTTCAGTCTTTTTTTGTCCTTATTTCTCCTTCTATTTTGAATGAGAGCCTTGCTGGGTAGAGTATTTTTGGTTGTAGGCCTTTGTTTACCATGACTTGAAATACTTTTTGCCATTCCATTCTGGCTTGAATCGTTTCTGTTGAATAATCATTTGATAGTCTTATTGGAGCCCCTTTGTATGTTATTTGTCTTTTCTCTCTTGCTGCTTTTAGGATTCTCTCTTTGTCTTTGAAATTTGTCATTTTAATAATAATGTGCCTTGGTGTTGGTCTGTTTGGGTTGATCCTCATTGGGACCCTCTGTGCTTCCTGAACTGGATTCATGTTTTCATTCATCATGTTAGGGAAGTTTTCTATCATGATTTTTTGAACAGGTTTTCCATTCCTTGTTTCTCTTCTCCTTCTGGTATCCCTATGACACGGATGTTGTTACGTTTCGTGTTGTCCTACAGCTCTCTTAGCCCCTGTTCAGTCTTATTCAGCCTTTTTTTATTCTCTTGTACTGTCTTGGAGTATTTGTCTACATTATCCTCCAACTCGCTGATCCAGTCCTCTGCTTCCTCTAGCCTACTATTGATTCCTTCTACTGTATTCTTCAAGTCAGAAATTGTATTCTTCATTTCCCCCTGGCACTTATTGATAGTTTCCATGTCCTTTTTCATGCTGTTGTAGTTCTCAGTAAGTTCCTTGTAACTTCCCTGGAGTTCTTTGTAATTTCCCTGGAGTTCTTTGTAATTTCCCTGGAGTTCTTTGTAGTTCTCCTGGAGTTGTGTACAGTTTTTTTTGATGTGGCTGAGTTCACTGAGCTTCTCTATCATCATTCTTTTGAATTCCTTATTTGATATTCCAGGTGCCTCTGTTTCATTTTGCGTTCTTTCTGGGGATTCTTCCTTTCCTTTCGGTGATGGACTTATTCTTTTTTCCCCCATTTTGGGAGTCTGTTCTTGCTATTTATTTATTTATTTATTTTTGTTCTTTCCTTGGGTTAACCTGCTTTGCTTCCTTGCCTTAGTTGAGCACCCTTTTGTGATAGGAGATTTGTGGAGTTTGGTGTTGCCGTCTCCCAGATTTTCTCCACTTTCTGTTCTTGGTGTGTTCTTTATTTGGGCTGTCTGGTTGCATTCTGGGCCTGTGGGCTTTTCACAAATACAAAGCCAAAACCAAACAAACAAACAAAACAAAAACAAAAAACCAAACCAAACCAAACCAAACAACAACAACAAAAGAAATGCAAAAGGAAAAAGGAAATAAAAACAATAAGAATAATCAGAAGAAAAGGTTTAGATGGCTGTTCACCCTTAATAATCCCTGACTGGTCCAGATGGAGCCTGGACCTGAGAGCTTTTAGCAGAGGAAAAAAAAGAAAGAAAAAAAGGGAGAAAGTCACAAGAGAAAGAGAATACAATATTAAGAAAGAAGGGGTTTAGGTGTCTGTTCACCCTTTATGGTCTCTGTTTGGTCCAGGTGGATCCAGGACCAGTGGATTTTATCAGGGAGAAAAAAAGAAAGAAAAAGAAAAAGAAAAAGGAGGAGGGGAGAAAGTCACAAGACAGAGAGAAATCAATATTTAGTAAAGAAAGGTTTTAGCTGTCTGTTCCCCCTTTATGATTTCTAATTGGTCCAGGTGGAGCCAGAACCTGTGGGCTTTACCAGGAAGAAAAGGAAAAGAAAAAATTAAAAAAAGAAAAAAAAGAGGAGGGAAGAAAAGAATAAATAAAGGGTTTAGGTGGCTGGGGAAGGGAGGAATACTTAGACTGAGGACTGGGAATGCGTTATAGCCACAGAATGAGTAGACTTTAATTCGAGAGTAGGAGGAGGGTCTTGAGTATTTAGGTGGATTGAGGTATGGGGAGGATTAAGAATATGTGAGAAGTAACTTTTGCAAAGGATATGTTGGGGATTAATAGTTCATATTGCTCTCGGTATAACTCAGGTGCTTCAGATTGGCAGCAATCCCTTTTCTGAGGCTGCCTCTTTTTCTTGGTCAGGACTTTGCAGTCCATAGTCTATAGTCTATCCGGTTTTGGCACGAGGCAGGGCCTCTGATTGTCACAGTCAGGGCTGATTCTGAGTGTCCACCCCCAGGTAGGCTGGGCCTTCCACAGCCTGGCTGGGTTTTAGGGCTGCCGCTATTCTGGAGCCCGCAGGGTGCCCCCTCCCACTCCTGGTGGAGGTTCCTGCCCAGACAAGCACCCAGCACCCCTGCAGGGTAGCCTGCAACTTTGCTGGTCCCTGGGATGACTGGCCCCGCCCCCGGAAGTTCCAGGTGGAGGCCGGGCCTGTCCGTCCACACTGTCCGGGGTCCACCTACACTGTCCTGCCCTTCCAGTGTGGGCACCAATCCTCCAAGCCAACCAGCTCTCTGAGGAGTCCTTTACACCGCCTCTGTGATGAGCCCCTCCCAGGTGTGGGCGGTGCGGCCCTTGTCTCCAGCAATGGCGGGTCATTTGCGCCCGCTACTAGTTCCCGGCTTGCAGGCTCACTGTTTGGAGCTTCCTCGGAGCCTGGGGGCCTGTGTGGTTGTGCAGGGCTGGGCCTCCCCCTCACAGGGGCTTCTAGCTGCTGTTTCCCTGGTGGCCCAGCAGCAGCACCTTTTTTGGCCCTCTCGCTGCCCTGGCTGGTGCACTTCCCTGCTCCCCTGCTCCAGCTTCCCTCAGGACTCTTCTCCTCCACCTCTAGCCCAGAGAGAAGTCTCCTCTCCTTGTTGCCGGAGTGAGTCTCTCACATAGTCCCTCCCCTGCAAGAGTTCAATTCCGCGTTCCCTACGGTGTTTGCCCTCGCCGCCCGCACTTCACTGTTGAGACTTCCAGTTGCCAAGGAGCCCGGAGCTGGCCTCTGTCAAATGCGCCCCTCTGGGCAGAGCCGCCACTGCCCAGAGCCGACCTCGGCCCGCCGGCCGGTCGGTCGGGAATGCCTCACCTACTGTCCTGCTGGCCTCCTCTGCTTCTGGGCTGTCCTCCCCTGTGTCCAGATGCTGCCCACTCCAATCCTAGGGTCCTGAAGATGTCTCACGCTCCCTATCTTGTCCTCTAGCTGCTTTGGTACTCTAGAACACCATCAACACTGCTCTCTACTCCGTCACCATCTTCTCACCCCAAGCAATTCTTGACAATTCCAACATCTCCCTCAAAGTTAATTGATTTACAGGACCATCCTCTAGAAGAGGCAGACTGGACTTGTTATGCAAATGGAAGCAGTTATATGGACAGAGGAAACCGAAAGGCTAGGTATGCAGTTGTGACTCTTGAAGGAATAATAGAGGCCAACCGCTTACTGTCAGGAACCTCTACTCAGAAAGCTGAACTGATTACATTGCTGAGGGCACTGGAATTGTCATGTGGAAAGAGAGTGAAGTGTATACTGACTCAAGACCCTAAATCCATATGGAATTCATAAAGCCATACGGAAAGCATTAGCTAGATATGTTGTGTGCTGAAAGACAGATTCCCATCAGAAGAAAGAAGGGAAATAATACCAAGGACAGTGCCCATTTGAAGACTGGGAGATAGATTTTATCCAGGTGCCGAGGGTCTGAGGATGGAAATACAGTGTTTGTTTGTCTTTGTTGATATCTTTTCAGGATGTGTAGCGCCTATTCTACTAGGACTGAGAAATCCTCAGAGGTAGTGAAGGCTTTCTCATTTTGGTCTACCTGGCAGCATCCAGAATGATAATGGAAATGCTTTTGTTTCAGAAATTAAATGGAAGGTTAGTAAATTTTTAGGAATCAGTGGAAACTTCACAAGGTATGGAGACATCAGGCTTCTGGGAAGATAGATAAAATGAATAACACCTTGAAGAAAAATGTAGCCAAACTATGTCAAGAAACTCATCTGCATTGAAATCAAGTTTTACACACTGTTCTGCTTAGGATAAGGGTGACTTCTCAAGATGGGATTCAATTGAGTCTTTATGAAATTGTGAACTATGTGCAACATAAATGTTGCTTATTAAAATAAACAGATCGTAGCTATGATTAATGACCTTAGCTGCGTTAGAGATCTCTTCCCTACAGATTTGCTACATTCCTGTGAGCTTGGAAATAAGATGCTACTTAAGACTTGGAAGATAAGATTCCCAGAAAGCCAACTAGAAGAAAAGTGGACTAGAACCTATGTCAAACAAACTTTCATTTCATATCCTATAGATATTTGTACTTTCCTGAGAAGACAATTGGGGACCTATGGTAATTCTAAAGGGTAAGGAAATGTTTTCTTTAAAAACATTAATGTAGCCCCAGCTGGAAAATGTGCAGCTTATGTTATCTATACTGAAAACTGTCTTAGATTAACTGCAATACCACCGTCAATGTTTCTTATGCCTTTAGTCACATCAAATTGCCTGCATGATATTTTTAATATGTGAAAGGACTGTTCATTCAACAGCAAAATGATTTTTAAATAATATCTGCATTTATGTTGTTTTAGTTTGTAACTTAGTCTTTAGAAATGAGATACTTAAAAATCAACAGAGTAGGAAATAATAGAGGAATGCAAGAGTTAAAGATTTTAGCCTTAGTTGATAGGCTTAAGTAATTAATGAATGTGGAAAGTTGTTATTCCAGAAACTGGAATGAATGACCATCTGACTCCAGGAATTCCATAAGAAATTTAACCTTTGTGCCTTAAGGGGTCTGCAAGTCATTGTGTTCCAGGGAAGGATACAGACAAAGAATTGTTGCTCAGATAAATGAGTACTAGAAAAATCACTTTACTGTAACTCTGATCCAAGTAACCTTTTCCTCAACCACCTCACCTACCCTTTCTTCTTCTTAAAAAAAAAAAAAAAGTTGGCTTGAAATAAGATGTTAAGATGGATTTTGAGGGTACCTAACCTACCATCTTCTCATCTCACTGGCCATCTGTCTAAAGCACCCATATTCAATCCTTGTCTCTAGTTAACAGTTCTGGTACTGACAGGCAGCACAAATACTGACTTTTCCAGTTTTATTCTCACAGGCACTGAAATAGTCAGCAGGGAGCAGGAAAATCTGTGGCAATAAAGCTTGAATTCGTTGTGGGAACCTTAGCCTGAGGAAGGGGGTGGAGTAGGGGGCAGAGAGCGATGGGGCAGTTTCTGGAGTTGAGGCCCCTCAAGAAGAGGGTTGGGTGCCCAGCAGGGGTCTCTCATGGGTTAGGGGGTTCCCTGGGTCTATGGGTCTTAAGTAGACGAGCCCATGTCTGTGGGGGTCCTGATAATCTCCAAGCTTAGCTCCTCAACACACACACACACACACACACACACACACACACACACACACGGTGGAATGCCTCTCATGGGCTCCTCTTGGTGAAGTCATACTGACCAAACTACAACTACCTGCTCTTGGAGGCCCTGGAGTATGTTTAGTTGGGTAGGGCTGAGTGAGGACACAGAAGCTGCTTCCCCCTCAGGGCAGGTAAGTGAAACTGGAAAAGCCTGTTTTCATGCTGCCTGTTACCTACCTGACCCAATAAGCAGAGACAGAGATTGAATCTTTATAGGCACTTTATTCAGATGGTCAGCAATCTGAGAAGACAGTGGGTTTGCACCCTTACAGATCATCTTAAATTTTATTTTAAATGGAACCTTTTTATAAGGAGAAGAAAAGTGTAGGTAAGGGTTTTAGAATTCAGGGGAAAAGTTAATCAGATAAAAGCTGCAGTGTTCTTTCATCTGTGTCTATAGGGGTGAGTGGTCATCTTACCCTGGAATATAATGGCTCAGATACCATCTTGATGGCTTGCAATCCTTCTGAGGCACAAAGGTGGAACTGCTTATGGTCTCCTGGAGTCAAAGTGGTCATACCTTTGGTTCCTGAAATAATAGCTTTTTACATACTTTGATTGCTAAGTTTATTAGCTATTACCTAAAACTAAAATTTTCCAACATTTGAGGCCCCTAATCATTTCCCCACTGTTAGTTTAAACTATTATATTTCTATAAGATCAGTTTCATATGGAAGTGTTCATTTTGCTCTTGAGTACATATTTTAGCATTAGACTGTCTAGTAGAGGGTTTAGGAATACACTTTATTGCAGATCTACGTAAGGGGGCACTTTGTATGCAGCAACAAACTACAATACTGAAACAAAAAATAAAAATAATAAAAACACATGCCTCTTTAAGATCAGCAATACTAGGTAACCAGGTTAGTTTAGATAAATCAATACTAAAGAATCCCTCTCTTTGTTTTATGTTGGATATTACTTCATTTACTTGCTTTATTTTATGCCCTATGAGCAGTGAATTATCAGTCAGGTTGAAACAACAGAGCCCTTTAAATTCTTCACATTCATGATTATGTCTTAAAAGGAGGTATTCTATAGCATCAGCTCAATTCTCTAATACTGCTTCTTTAACTTGTTCTAGTTCTTGACTAATGGTTCTGATGACTTGTGAGGTGGCATTCAAAGCTTTTGCCATAGCACAGGCCAATCTACTTATTTCTACATTAAAATAGGTTACCATAGCTGGCATTACAAATATAGTCAAAGACACATATTCAGTGGAGCTAAAACAGTGTAAATCACTGTTAAAATCAGGTGCAAGGAAGAGTTCCCATTGAGCCCAAGTGGGATGGGGCTACTGAGACATAAACACCATCAGTCTTCCCAGAGAACATAGTCCCCTGGAACTGTTTGCTGGAACATAGGAATAAGCAGTCCTTCCACATACTAGAAAACATCCTGCAGGCAATTTAACATGAGCAAAAGCATAAGATACATTAGTGGTGGTGGTATTTCATCTTCACATCTGATGAAAGCACAAAACAGTTTTTAGTACAGTTGACAAAAGCTGCACACTCTCTAGGTAGGGCTACAATTAGCAACCTTTAGGAAAACATTTTCCTGTCCCTTAGAATTACAACAGGTCCCTAACTATAAATATCAGTATAGGTCATTTTTTTTTTTTTTATTGATAGGCTCAAACACAGTATAACTTTGAAGGCTTCCCAAAGGAGTACAAACACTTATAATACTCGAAGTGAAAGCTTGTTCAACATAAATTCCTGCTGTAAGACAAAAGTCAGAAACATTTACAGCATTTTTTGCTAAATACACCCAAACATTTTCATCTCATTTGAAAGGGAAAAGTTGTCTATAACATGGGGTTAAACAAAAAGTAACAAAAAGAATATAAATCATTATTTTCAAAAAATGACTTTCAGGTCTTCTTGAGGCTTGGTGGTTCATTGCTCCTTCAGTGCTTTCTTTACTCAGGTATGATGAATCCAAGGTTTTATTTCCGTCAACTTCACCATGGTACAGGTGGTGAGGAGCATGTCCCAACGTTCGGTACACTTTTCTTCTAGTTGGTTTTCTGGAGATCCTGTTTTCCAGGGCTTGAGTAGCACTTTATCTCCAGGCTCAAAGAAATGTAGCAAATCTGTAGGGGAAAGGTCTCTAATATAAACAAGGTAATTAATTACAGCTAAGGTCTGAGTTAAATGTTGTACATTTTCATTACCTCCAGCTCTTGATCTAAATAGTATATATCTTCCACCCCAATCATATAGCTTGACATGATCACCGGTACACAATTTCATAAGGACTCAAATGAATCCCACTTTAAGGAGCCACCCTTATCTTGAGCAGGGCAATAGGTTAAGCTTGATCACAGAGGAGATGAGTTTCTTGGCATAGTTTGGCCAAGGTGTGTGTGATTCCTTGAAAGGTGCATTCATGTCTGCCCCTTTCCTTTCTTCCCCTCTGTTTGGCTGCAACAAGAATGTAGTGGCAGGAGCTGGAGCAGCCAATTTGGACTAGGGGTTGGAAGCCTCATGCTCCAGACTACAAGTTCAGGAGAGTGAAAGATGGGAAGAGAAAGAAATGGGCTGCCTCCTCCCTGCCAGCCTCCATCTTGGTCATGGCTGTGTCCTCTCTCTGAAGTCCCAGGCCATGCCCTCCACCCATGGCGCTCCCTGTCACCTGAGACAGATTGTAAGGAGCTAAGAAAATTCCTTGGCAAGTGGAATAGGGAACTGAGATAGCTGAACACAATGGTTGAGCAATTTACAGCCAGATACCTCCGTAGAGATAACATCTAGGCCTGGGCTTTTCAGCTCCAGGCCCAGAAAAGCAGCAAAACCAGGTGGGTAAAGCCAGACTGCAATGACCAAAGACTCCCTGCCCTGTCACTGACCAATCAGTGCAGACCATGACTCTGAAAGGGAACACCTGGAGAACTGAGGGACATTATGCTGAAACCCTCCCCTGAGACCCCTAAGATTTCTGCCAGCAGGAGAGAGAAGAGCCTCAAGGGAAAGGACCCAGTGTGTGTGTGTGCACGTTCTCCCTCTGGGTAGCAGCTGAAGCCATTCCCTTTTCTTTCTCTCCCCCTCCCCACAATTCTTTCTTCACAAGGCAATGGGCAGCTGGCAGCTTGTCCCAGGTTTATCCTCTGAATGTGTCCCTAAGTCCCCTTTTCTCTGACTTCCCAGTGAACTAAGACAGCCCAGCCTACACTCTTCTGTTGCTTCTTCTATGCTGAGTTCTTTTCATTACCCTCAGCAGGCCTGAGAGAATGTATTAATATAACTTACTTACCCACTTTCATCTCACCGATCTGTAATTCTTTACTGTGTCAATGAGAGGAACTGAGCTTCTCTGTAATTCTTTTCTGTGTCAGTGAGAAGAACCAAGCTTCCAGTAACACACCTACCCCATGGGTTCCTTTCACCACACTATCCTTGTTTGGGTGTTTCTGAGGGTACCTTAGGTTTCTTCTACCCATCCTGAAAGTGCCAATTCTGGGACCACCCGCAACCTCTAAGCCTTGCCTTGACCTTCCTTGAGCTCTCCACTCCCACTTATCTCCTTGCTCTCCCACAGGGCCATCTCTGGAGAGCATGCTGGCCCTACTATGTGCTCTGTCTCATTTCTTGACCTTCCACTCTTAGGAGCTAGAGTGGCAGGTTTGTATCATTCTGTCGTCATTCTGTGGGGCAGCCCCAGGCCCAAGCATGGGGGCCTGGCAGGCACATCATGGGCGCTCAATGGGGATAGTTGTGAATGTTCACATGAGGCAGAGAAGGCTAGGTTTGCCTGGGGCTCAGGGTAGAATATAGTTAGGTGTGAATAGAAAGGGAGGTCCTGGGGGGAGCAGATTCTGTCCTTCACATCTACAACCATTGGAGGGGCCTCTGCACAAAGGACAGGACCAGCCCCAGCCATGTGTGTTGAGTCCAGTGGAAAACAAATATGTGGGGACCTTGTTCAGAAATGATTGAATTTTTAGATAGCAACAGGTTATCAATAAACAAAACATGGGGCCCTTCTAAGTGTGGGCCCCTGAGCAGCTAATTGCACAGGTTGCACATTCATAAAATTGGCCCCAGTGCCTGTCCCAGAGATGGCATTTGTCCCTTTCTTCCCTCCCTCCCCCATACCCATTTCTAGCCATTTACTTTTTCCCTCACTCCCACCTTCCCTTTCACTCTCACTGGACAGGCATTTTATCAGGAATTTCCTGATGCAAGGACACATACTCCTGCAGCTCATTCCAGTGGTGGGGGCCAAGAGCTACTGAGTACTCAAGCAGAACAGGTGCAATCAGCATGCTGGAGGAGGAGAAGGCAGGACAGGGCCTGGGGTGGTTGGGAAAGGCTTCATGAATAATGTGGTAATGGACAAGGGAGAAAGGACGAACACAGGGTGGCCAGCTATGGGGCCAGAGGGAAATGGAAGCGGAGGTGACAGGGTTTACTGCTGGGCCAATTGCAAGGGTGGGACCAAGAGAGTGGAGGATGCTGTCCAGAGCTTTGGCCTGAGCAGCAGGAGTACCCTGTGATGAGATGAAGGAGGCTCAGATGGAGTTAGTGTAGTGGTGATCAGAGCTTGTTTCTGGATGTCACGTATCCATGTGGCACTGTGGAGGAAGTGGTAAGTCCAGAGCTAGGGCACCCTCACTGCTCTGGTATGCAGATGGCCAAGTGTGCAATGTAACAGAATACATGCATAATCTGCTGCTGAGGCTGAAGCTCCCACGTATGTAGGACAGAAAGTCAAGCCCACTCACAATGGTTTTGTATCAGATGACTGGCTCGGCACAGGCTCTCAACGCTGCACTTTGTAGGACCTTTTGTAGTCTTTGATCAGAAAGACAGATGACACCATTCAGGAAAACATCTGGTTTATTAGGATTAGCTGTGGCATATTGGTTCCTTTAATAGTTCTGATATACATTTCCCCACTAACAGCATACAGGTAGGTGTGTTGAGTTGCAGTGACAATAGCAAACAGGTGAATTGCTTTGTGATCCTAATGGGTTTATGTTAGTAATGGTAAGAGAAAGAAAAGGCAGCTTGGGGCCTTGCTACAGGGTGCTGAGCAAAGCCAGGTGGTTATCCAGAGCACCCTTTTGTATTCTTGCCATGAGCCTCAGTGCTTCACCACCCAAAACTAAGGGGGAAATTGGGGTCTTAGCTGGGTGGAAGGGAGGCTGGCCATTACTGCAAAGGAATGGGGTCCTTTGGGATTGGGACCCCCGCACTGGCTGCAAGTGATATCTTTGCCTAGAAAGATTTTTAGGCATGAAACCCATTTCTGTATGGAGCTACATGACCACTGGGTTGCAGGGGGGAGGTGTGTTTGTATTAGGGCTTGGGTTTATTTTCCTGATGTGTCCAGTCCTCCAGGTGGGTTTGAATCAGCTGCATCTCTGGGGCTTCTTCCCTGGTTGGCCTTTGTCCTCACCTCTCACTTTTTCAAGGCCAGGGTATGTGTGAGACTTAGCATCCCTTCCAAACCCAGCTCTCTGCCCTGCTGCCATGGCACCACTTTGAAGCTCCAGATGTTAGCACAGAGCTGTCAACATTGAGGATGAATGTAGTTGGAGACTTGCTCAGTTTTCCTGGAGTACCTCAGGTGAGACTCCAGACACAATTGATGTCTGGCTCCTGTGCTCACTCCTCATTCATTTCAAATAAATTTTTGTAAAAATATAGGCAATTCTTTACCAGATGTGTAAATGTGATTGAAATAGTCTCTGTAAGAATATTCATTTAAATAAATGCATGCATTTAAAAGATTCCTGGTCAAACCATGTGCCTGATATTTAATTTGGGAAATGATATTGCAGTTACCTGCTTATGGGAGAGAGATAGGGCAGGGATAGAATGGGTGGGAAATATGGGGACTTGATGCATGACATGAGTTGCACAGCTCTGGAGAATTCAGGTCTGGGCTCAAGGCGGGTCTTACATGTTTGGGAGTCTGCAGTGTAGTCTCTGCTTTTCCTTAGTTGAGGAGCACAAATATTCACATGGCTGCCCGACTGAACAGGCACCCATCTTGTCTCTCAGCACATTTCATACATTTTTCTCCCTCAAAGAGAAGCCAGAGAAATAAGATGGGGCAAAGGAAGCCACTCTGGGGGACTTGGGGCCCTGCCTAGGTACGTTGCCTATCCTGAGGGGCAGTGGCATGAGCACAGAAATCTGGGCCCTGGGCAAGCGAGCATGAATGGACTGACTGCCTGTTGGAAGGGGACCAATTCTAGCTCCACCATGGTATGGGCAGATCCCTGGAGGGAGGGCAGAGGTGGGTCCTCTCTTTGAGGACTGTACAAAGCACTAGAAGAATAGGATGTAGATGAGGGGCAGCAGCTCTGTTACTAGAGGAAGAGGGGTGAGAGACCCAGCTGCTAGAGGCAGAGGCTCCCGCAGGGACTCTACTGCCTCTTCTGTAGCCTGGGGCTCCTGCCTGCACTTTCCATGGGGTTCAACACCCCCTAGTGCTTTCCTCCACCCCCAACCAGATGGTCACAGTTACACTAAGGAGCCTCATTAGGTCACAGCGAGGCCGACTGAGAGTGAAGGTATTCTCACAGTGGGCTGTGATCCTTGTTTATTGCTGGCACTAAATGAGGGCCATGGGTGTGGGTTGGTACCTGAGAAAGGCTGGTTCAGGCACTGCTTTGCTAGGAAAGGTTAACCCTATCAGCTAGCCTCATCTGCCCACCCAGCTGCAGGACCAATGAGTTGGGACTCCCTTCTCCTGCCACCAGAGGTAGCTGTGCTGCCAGTACTGAGTTTCCAGGACAGCTGTGGGCTCAGACAGAGGGGACCAGGGAGAGAAGCCTGCCACTGCTACTGCTCGTGCTCAGGGCCCTGACTTCGAGGGTTGTGTCTTGATGCCTTTAGCACAAGAGGCCCAGACCAGCTTTCTCCACTCCTTTGCAGAGGGATCACACTCTTGTGTCTCCAAGCCCTCTTAGTCCCAACCATGTGCTCACCTACCTGTTCAAATAAGTCTGCTTTAGAATATACATTATACATATATTAGACATTCCATCTTCAATACAACCGTCCTCTCATAGTGTCAGGTAACATGAGTAATGGAAGAAAAGGCAGCCCTGAATATACAGCTTGCAGTGGGCAGCCTCAGGCTCCCTGAAGGGAAGAAAGGGGGAGTAGGGTCTCCTGCCAATTTCTCTCTCTGGGCTAAGTTTCATGCCTCCCCAAAGCCTAATTCCTGCTGACAAGGAGTTGACAGGGGTTCGGGGTGGGGTATGAATTCCGGGGAAGTTCCAGGCATTTTCTGGGCCTCAAAGGGCACGTGAGTTTTCCCTGGGAAGCTGACGCCAGCCATCTCATCACACCACAAGCAGAAAAAGGCCAGGCTGAGACAAATGGGAGTGGAGGGGTTGGGGGGATTAGAAGGGTGGGAAGGAGGGGGAGTCCTCCAAGTATTGCAGTCAGGTGTCCCAGAACACCAGGAATTCCTGGGAACTTTGCAGGAGCCAGGAGAGGCAAAGCAGAGGCTCTGCTGTGTTTTAAGGACACTCCAATGCGTTACATCTCTGGAAAACTGCCTGTGATCCTTCTCTGTTTTTGCATAAACTATCTACCCCTTAAGGTAATCCAGGGATGGACAACCTAACATATGACAAGGATTTTTTTTTTTCCCTTTAGTATATTATGTTAGTGATTCCTCCAATTTCTGATTTTTTTTTTTTTTTTTTTTTGCAAGCCAAATCTGAGAGGTCAGCTCCTGCCCTTCCTTTACCCACTTTCCCAACTGTGGGATTGCCTGGCTGGACAGTGCACTCAGGGTGGGGACCCTGTTCTCGTCGCCGCTGTCCTTTGAGAGACCCACATGTTTATTTCATGGAAGACGGAGTTGGTTACTTCAGGAAGCTCTTTGTGAAGAACGTGGTAGGCACCTTCATAAATCTGGAATTAGGAGAGAGGAAATCAGAACTATAGGAAGCTACAGGTGCAAGGAGGGAGGCCATAGGGAGCAGCTGGAGTTCTCGACTTTCCTCCTATCCCCAGGATTCTTGTCTTTATGGTATCAATGCCTTTTGATCAGATGATGGGTCAGATAAATTAAAATATTCCAACATGCTCTAACACTTTCTTTCTTAAATCAATATATACCTTCCTTTTTTAAAAATTTAATTTTATTGTATTATATCCATCTCCTTTTTGCTCCCCTCTGTCCCCTTCCCCACCCACCCACCCACTTCCCCACAAAGTTATACCTTCCTTTTACTCAGCTTCTCTCTAGCTGTGGACCTGGTCTGTGCTTCCATCTCAAAACCATGATTTACATTCTCTTTCTTCACTTACTCGCCTTCCACTTGGACATCAGCTGATTCCAGTCTATTTTCAGTTCCACCAACCCATAGGAACTATTCTTAGCAGGGCCTCCAGTGACCTTCAGTCACTGTAGCCAGGGGACACTTGCTCTCATATTAGTGGTCCCAAAATAATTTAAAGCTGTTAGAGAATTTTCCCCCTTGTGGTTTCTTTAAATTCTTTCCCCAATTTTCCAATGAACTCTCTAATAGGTATCTCAAAATAGAACTCCCATATCACCCATCTCAGGGTAGGGGTGCAGGCTCAACCTCAGGATTCATCCTTAATCACTTGATAACTACAGTAATGCTGTCTCTAGGTCCACCCAGGCTGTCCTCTGCCTTCACTGTCATCACCCTTAGGCCATGCTCATCCTCTTGGCCTGAGTGACACCACCATCTTCTCTATTCTTGTCTCAACATGGTAGCTGAGGGATGCTTTGAAAACTCGAGTTGGAACATGTTACTCTCCAGCTCAGAATGCTCTTATGGCTTTTTCATCTCATGAAGAAAAAAATTCTGGATTCCTCCCCTGCTACCAGATCCCTCCTCTGTCACACACAACCTTCATCCTATTCAGCACATTTCCACCACACTAATCTCCTGGTTGCTTATATCCACCAGTATTTTTGCAACTCAGGTCTTTTCAGTTGCCCTTCCTTTGGTCTGGAATGTTCTTCCACTGCTCTAGTCACTGCAGCTCTTAGGCCTGCCTTCCCATCTGAAGTAGGTGCTCACCTCTTATCTGGTCCCCCATGCCCCATTTCCTGCTTAATTTTCTTCAGGACATTGACTCTCTCCTTCATTGCCATCCTGTCTGGTTATTTGTTTATTGCTCATCTGCAAGAATAAACTGTTTGGGAAGTTTGAGACTTTGCTTTTCTTGTTCTCTTGGCTTGGCACAAAGTCAATGCCCAGTGAACACTTGGACCAAATAAAGAAACAAATGAATGGAGAGTGAATGAACAAATGAGTGTTCTGCATGGACTTTCGTAGGGTCACCAATGTTCCATTCTGGCAAAGGGAATGATCTGTGAGGTGCCTTCACCCAAACTGCAAAGTGCTCATGGAATTTATACTTTCCAGCATTGTAAGAGTTAGTTATTTTTTTTTCCCTTTTTTCTGTTTTCATTCAGAAATCTATATCTGGTAGTTGTTGTGGGCCAGGGTCTGCAATGCATAATGAGGAGCACTTGACAGTTTGCAAAGACATGAGAGTCTCTGTCAGTACAGTACAGAATGAAGAGAGAGAGAGAGAGGGTCAGTGCACACAGGTCAAATATGTGAGTTTGAATCCTGACCCTACCACTCAGTTAAGTGTAGAATCTGTAATGAGTTGCCTGCTCTCTTTATAATTTAGCAGGAAATGGCCCTGGAGGCAGGGCCTCCATGCATAGGCAGTAGTGGCATAGTTTAGGGATATACCCATTCATTCTTACCCTGGGGCTGTGGTCTGCCCAACTGGCAGGAGATAGCTGTCTTCAGGGTCAACTGACACTTGACAGGTATGCAGTAGTTGCTTCTCCTGCTCCCATTCCCCTAGCTGGAGCTCTTTCCAGTTCAATCAGACAAATAAAAACAGGAACATTGGGACCCCAAAATCACATTTTCTATCTCTAAAGGTTGTCTAATATGTGCATTGCAGTCTGTACATCTGAAAGGCCATGTGGCTAAGCCACAGGTCCCATCCCCTGTTGCAGATTCACTTACAGACCAGACCCAGCCATGTCCTAATATACCAGTACACCCATAGCTTTTGGCAGTGGTGGCTGGTCCCAAGCTGCTGCAGCAAAACAAGGGGGCTGGGTGGCCACATGCCTTTGGACCTTTCACATGGAAAAGTAGAAGATATACCCTTGGGGACCTTTCTTTGCCCAGTGCCCTATTGTACATTTTTTTCATGACCAGGACATCTTCTGAGTGTTCTCTTTCTCCCTTTCAAGTTTGTTCATGTGAACAATT
This sequence comes from Noctilio leporinus, assembly GCA_004026585.1. Taxonomy (NCBI): domain Eukaryota; kingdom Metazoa; phylum Chordata; class Mammalia; order Chiroptera; family Noctilionidae; genus Noctilio; species Noctilio leporinus. The sequence goes on along the minus strand of PVIW01008789.1, from coordinate 40,780 downwards.
GGCTAATGGTTCATGTTCTTGCTTAGAATTAATAACTGCCATGTATTCCTGGTACTTATTTCCCAGTGAGACCAGGATGGTCCTATTTCAAGGTGTCTCTTCTGGGGGTGGCCTTGTGGGGAGTCTGGGCAGATGTGCCCAAAGGGATGCCACCATCTTCACCCTGAGGACATGAGGGAGTTAGGTGCTTACCTTAAGTGTCTTATCCTGGCTCTTGGCAGACTCCATGAGCAAGTAAGCTCCTTTGCTGTCACAAAGGCGGTCAGCAGAGCCCTGCAGCAGCAGAAAGGGCAAGGTCAGCTTGGGGAGGGCTCGCTCCACTCTTGAGACAGCATTGAGCAGTTGGATGCCAAAGCACACTTTCAGTCCTGCTCGGCAGATGAGGGGGTCCGTGTTATAAAGGTCGACCTGAAGGAAAAAAAGAGGGTCTTGTCAGTTCATGGGGGGCAGACTTTACTATTTTCTGTCAGCTCTTCCTTCTTCTTTTTTTAATCCTCACCCAAGGATATGTTTATTGATTTTAGAGAGCAAAGGAGAGGGAGAGAGACAGATAGGCAGATAGACAGACAGACACACAGACACACAGAGGGAGGGAGGGAGGGAGGGAGGGAGAGAGAGAGAGAGAGAGAGAGAGAGAGAGAGAGATTAATCAGTGGCCTCCCATATATACTTCAACAGGGGATGAACCCAAAACCCTTCCTTTTTTTTTTTTTTTTTTTGGTGTATGAGACACCACTCCAACCAACTGAGCCATTTGGCCAAGGCTGTTAGTTTTTCCTTCTGTCTCGGCCTGAATTCAGTCAGCCTGTTTGGGGTGCAGATGCTGAAAGGCAGCAGTATGGCCAGCCCTTCCGTGACCCAGATCTGCATTAATTTTGAGGCCTCTCTTCACAGGCTTTGTTCTATGCATTCCACATCCATACAGGTGCCTATAGACAGTTTCAAGTATTAATTTCTGTATTTTTATGTAGGCACCATTGTATCGTTTACAGATTATTTCACTAAGGAATAGTTCTGAAGATATTTTGTTATTAGTTGTCTGGATTTTGCTTTCTCAAAGTCTGTCTCCCTTTACTTAGTTCCACTTAGTAGAACTGGGTGAGGGACACACACAGAATGCAGGGGCAATGGGGAACATGATGGAAGGCATGGGGCAGGTTTGAGGAGCTCCTGAGGGACTTTGGCAGGGCACTACCCCATGGGCTTCTAGAGGAGCAAAGTCCATGGCAGGTCTGAGCTATGGTGGGCTCTAGCCTCCATGTCCTCTGGGCTATAGAACACTGTCTGTCTTTGACAGGTATGCCCACTGCTTCTCTAGGGGACATGCCCAGGGGCTAGGTCCTTCCTTCTTAGCCATCAAATTGCCCAGGACCTAACTCTGGTACTCTTCTTGCTTATGGCTCAGAATACAACCCAACCCTTCATGGGGATACCCTGATAGCTTGTCCTTGTTCTCTCTGGCTTCACTCCTCTTGATTCTAGGAGAACAGTGAGTTAGTTGTCTGTTCACTGTGGCCCCATATGGGGTATTGCCTCCACAAAATCTGTGTGAGAAGTCTCTCATGCCCATATGGGTGGGTGTGAGGCTGCAACCACTCCTTAATTCATTTTCCACATTCTTGCCAGTGAATTTTCAGCTGGTTGGAGCAGTGCTATGTTGTTTCAGTACTGGATAAAGGAGAAGAGGGGTCATAGAGACAAGGAACACAGGGATAGCTGGAAGGATATGTGCTTCTAGCTGCCCTGTGTGGGGCTGCCAGATTGCCCACTGCGTTCCAATCTGATTCTACAAGGGAAGGGGCAACATCTTTCTTCTGTTACTACAGTTTTAGACCTTGGCTAGAATTCTGAATTCATGCCAAAATGCAACAAGCTGTTCTGGGTCATCTCTGCCATCCTTGATTCCTCCAATGCTGGGGAAGAACAGGCAAACAAGACCTTTGTGTAAAGCCACATGAGATGGTTTAGCTACTTTCTGCAGCTGAGCTGGTGTGAATCCTGCAGAGCCAGGCCATTTGACTGGGGGTTGAGAGGACAAGAGACTGGCAGGGGTAGTGCATAGGCAGTGCCGGGCCATAGCACTTGATTGTGCATGGTTTGCAAGGAGGGCCTGGGCTTAGAGTCTATTGAAAACTGAGGGTAACAATAAGAGCAATGGTAAATGCAGTACCACTTACCAGACAAATACTTTGAACCCAGCATAGTGCCAGGGAATCAAGTGCAAGACCTCATTTAGTGAAAAGAAATATGAATAGCTAAGACTTCTGAATGCTGTCTTCCTACGTGCATACGCTAAGTGTTTAGCCTGATTAACCTTCATAAGCACCCTGTCTGAGGACTGGTTCTCATTATCCCTGTTTTGTAAAGGAAGAACCTGCATGTTATTCATTACCCGGTTCCTGTTCTTCCCTATAGAACCCTGAATGTTTCATTTGGAACACAGCACCCTGAATAAAGACTACATTTCCCATTCTCCCTTGCAGTGAGGTGTGGTCATGTGATCACATTCTGGCCAATGGAAAGTGAGCAGCGGAGCTGCGCATACCCTTTTGTCAAATGCCTGTTTTATTTATTTCCCTGCTCCCACCTACCAGAGCACTAGCTGAGTGGGTAGGCAGTTGAGGCCACAGGGATGAGATCAGCACCCCAGAAACTGTGAGCAACAAAATGCGTTGGAGTAATGGGGCTGATTACATTGAGAAGTCACTCCCAGAGAAATAAGCTGCCCTCCTGTTTTAAGTCTCCAATGTTGGGGTCTGGGTCTCTGCAGGCTGGCCAACCAGTGTTACGTTCAATACCCTGATTTTAGGGAATGTGTCCTTATGAGTGCACAGGGCCAGACCCCACTAGATCCCCACCTTGCCCTGCTGACCCAAGACATTCGGGTCACATGAGGCTCCTTGGGGAATCTGTTTCAGAGTCTAATTGCTCTGCTGGCCCAAGTGGCTTCCTGCTTTTGGCTTCATTGTTCATGTCTTGATCACGTAGTCACTATTTACACAATGGCTGATTCTGGGCCTGTGGATGGAGTTGCCAGTTATATCGGGGAAAGGGCAGGTCCTTGGTATGAGCCACAGCTGGGGCAGCAGGCAAGGGATAGAGGGAAAGTGAGGTTTGGAGCAAAAAGGAGGCTCATATCTCATGCAGTAACTGAGGCTCAGAGGGCCTTCCCTTAAGCATCCATTCTGACCGTATCATGGTGGCCTTTGCTTTCTTGAAAGCTTAAGATGACAAAAAGAGAGAAATGGAAAACAGAAATGTGGGTGTCGGGGGTGGGGCAGGAGAAAGAGGGTGTACTATACAAGGACAACATGGGGGATCTTTGCAGTCATAGGATGTTTTCTGGTTTGACTGTACCAATCTCAGTTTTCTGGTTGTGATATTGTCCTATAATTTTGTAAGATGGCAGCATTGAAGGGAACTGGATAAAGAGCCCATGGGATTCCTCTCTATTATTTCTCACAACTACATATGAATCGCTATTATATCAAAGCAAAAAGTTTAATTTAAAAACAAGACACAGTCTTTGGCAGTATCTCTCATAATCCCTTTCCCCCCATTTTTTTTTTTTTTTTAAATTACAATTATTCCTGCCAACTGAGAATGTGTCAGCTGGGGACTTGTTAGTTGGAGGCTGTGGGTCCAGGTCAATGTGACCACATCTTTGTTTCACATGACAGACCTCTGGGGGGTTGCTCAACTGGCTGAGATCTGAAGTCCTTTTTTTTCTTGTGGGGGTGTGGTCAACCAATAATATGAAGGAGACCAGAGGAGTGAGGAGCACCTAGCCCTGATATTCCCCAGCCATGATCTGGGCAAAGGTCTTCTCTCATAGACTCAGTTTTCTAATTTATGAAATGGGGGTGACAGTGGAAATGCCTCAGGGGACTCTAGGGAGATTCAATAAGATGATATAGACATAGTGGTCTGGCCCCATAGGGAGGTTGATGATGTTCAGGGTGCATCTGAACTTGACACTGAAAACAAGAGGAGGAGGGACACTCTACACTGGGGGTCTCTCTATATCAGAGACCTCAAAGCCTCATAACCTTAGGTTAAGCCTTATTCCTTCTGGGCCTATTTTTCCATTGAGGAGACCTTAAAGGTTCCTCTTGGGTTTTACGTTTCACAGGTTGTGAATAATTTCCTGGCTTCCTGTGCATATTTTAGTGATCTGCTAGTATCTTCAATGTTTTCTAAGACTCTGAGAGCTCCCAGCAAGGTTGAACTCACCAGCCAGGAGCATACCAACTGGGGCTTCTAATTTTGAACACTGTCTCTCTGTGGGAAAGAAACCGTGCCCTAAAGCACAGTAAATATAGCTACAATTTACAGCTGGGAATTTTCTAGATTTTGGTTGAACAAAATCTAGGCACCACCTCTATAGTCAAATCCCTTGACCTATTTTTTTTTTTTAAATCTGTTCTGTGATGGAATGCAAAATTACATTTTAATTAAAATAATATTTAAAATAATGAGCACACTGAGCCCTTAATTCTGTACCAGATGCTGTGTTAAGCACTTTACTTGTATTTGCTCAATGAATCTTCATGGGAACCCAGTGTAGGGACTACTGTTATTATCACCATTTTATACATAAGAAGAGAGTCTCAGAGAGGTTAGGTTACCCACCCAAGGTTACACAGTAAGGGGTGAAGCTAGGATAAGAACCTAGGCAGTTGGGCTCCACAATCAGCATTCTTAACCACTCATTATGCTATGCTACCTGTCTAGAGAAGAGAGAGTAAAGGTTAGTCCTATGGACTCATAGGACAGCCAGGAGCCTAGGAAGTAACACTTCTCAGAAAAGAAAGAGGATGAATTTCTGGTGAGGACCACAAACATCTAGGCCTGACAGATAGTGAAATGACTCAGTGGTTTCCACAGGTTGCCACCCTTTGCAGAAGGGGATGGGATACCCTTCTGGACACAGGCAGGCATGTGCCCTCATGTGATACTGTTTACCACTTCATAGAGAAAACTAGCCCAGCAGGTGTAATCTTCTGCAGTTTCCCTTCAGGTACTTACATGTGTCTGCAACTGGGCTTTCCTGACCCTTTTTCCCTCCAATTACCTCCAATTTCCTATGGAATCCTCACTCTTTCACCTATGCTTTGGAGCACACCCCAAGATTCCCATCTTCTTTCTCCATTGATCCAATAGATGGATATTTCTTTCTTTTTTCTAATTGTGAAATTTTATTTTATTATTTTAATTTTTATTTATTGTTGTTGTATTACAGTTGTCCCATTTTCCCCCTATTGTTCTCCCCTGTCACACACATCTCATCCCTTTTCCCACAGTCAATCCCCCAACCTTGCTTTTCATGCCCATGGGTCATTTATACTAGTTCCTTGACTAAACCCTTCCCCTTCTTTTCCCTTTCTTCCCCTCTCCCCACTCCCCTTTGATAACTATTAGTCTGTTCCTTGTTTCCATGCCTATGATTCTATTTTGGTCATTCGTTTATTTTGTTCATCTATTTTTATCACAGGGAAATCAGATAGCCTTCTCTGACATATTGGAGAGAGTGTAAAACAATTCTACACAAGTAATTTCTGAGAAGTCTAGGAACCTGTGAGAACTCTACAATGAATAAATGTGTCTTTGCAGAGATAATTTCTTCATTTTCCTACCTTTGTTTTTAATGAAAATTTGTTATGGAAACAATTGGATGATAGAAAATCCTCCCCTATGTCCAGTAGTGTCCATTGCCCCACCATCTCAAGTACTTTTTTCAGCCCCTTGCTCTTAAACTGATCAACATCTACACCTCTTTTAGTCTTCAGTTCAGACTTCACCCCTTCAGGGAGGCTTTCTGACTCCCCAGGCTCTTGTAGCTAGCAGCCCTTCTCCAGCCCTGCAGTTACTCTTCAACCAGGTGTTTTTGCACCTGCCTCTCCCCTGGAGTGTCAGCTCCTGGGGCAGGGCTCTGTCTGTCCTGCTTTTGCTGTGCTCTAGCATTGGAGGCCCTCAGTAAATACTGGTCAAAAGAATGCATGAGCCAATCTTTCTCTAACCCAGCCTAGAAGCAGCACCTCTGAGCATTGGGAGCCTGGCACAGATAAGATGGCAGCTGAGAATCTCTATGTTCGGCTTACTGTCTAATGGATGGTGAAGGGGCTATTAATATTGGAATGATACCCATGGGCTTTAGAAGAAAAGGTCCTTAACTAGTTAATTCAACAAAGAATAATTAGGTTTGAAGGAGGAAAACTCCCCAAATGTAAGCTCTTTAGAACTGCTTGGTATTGTTTCCCTGTGGTTCACTGGGCTGTACTCTCATGAGTTTCAGATTTGTGATATGTTCTAAATGCAAATAATAATTTATCATAGAAATGGTTCCGAATACAAAACATACTGAACACTGGAAACAGCCTTGCTTTTGGTGTGGCCAGTATATGCTCCTCTTTTCATGTGATCCCTCCTCTTGGGTCCAAGCAATTCTCACATATGGTATCCCCCTGCACACAGTGCTCAGATTCTTCCTGGACATCCCTGACCCTGGGAACCCTGCCATGCTTCCCACACATGCTGTAGGGCCAAGTCCAAACTCTTCCTGGGGTTTGCAAGGCCACATGAGGTTCTCCTCTGCTTCCTTCTTCAACACTCTTCCCCCTTGAATGGCCATCCCCTCAGCCTTAGCTGCTTGTATACTTTCTCCTCTTTTATGACATTTAGCTCATTTGTCCCTTCTGGGAAACCCCCTGCCTTCCCCAGGGATGTTATATGTGTCATCTCTGGGAGGCTTCCATTCCTTTAATGTGCTCATATTTTGTACCTACAAACTGGGAGGTCCCCCTGACATTTCTAGTTTCTAGAATGTGCCTTTCCCAAGCCCTATCTCCTATCTTCCAGCAAATCCCTATCTCTTTTCAAGGCCCAGTTCAAGTGTTTCCTCCCACGACAGGTGCCCAGACATTAGTAGTGAAATCGGTGCCCATCTCCCCAGGTCTCCTGTAGCTTCTCAGACACTTCTTTAAAAACAGCTGTGGTAACAGCTCCCATATACCTAGGGTTAAATGCTGTGCCAAGCTGCACCTCAGGCCCCCAAGAGAACCAAGGATCTGTGACACTGAGTATTTTCCAAGCTCACGCTGTAGCACAAAGAGTCAGAGCTAGAGAGCTGAATCCAGACTCAGACTTTTTTGCTCTTCTCACAAAGCTCTTGTCTCTTTGTCCTCTGTAACAGAGCTGTTGATGTGCCTTTCTCCCCCTCTGGCTATGACCTTAGAAGATAAGGTGTTCTCATCTCCATCTTGGGGCTTGGCCTGAAGTGGGAGCTCCACACAAGTTTGTTGACTTGACATGATGCCTACAGGATGGCAAAGGGGAGATAGGTCTCTGCCTGACTTGGCAGAAAGTCTGCTTGGCTCGCTTAAGCAAAGCAAGTCCCATTTCCCAGGAAGCTGAGTTCCCCCTGTGATTGCTGGAGCAGGCGCCCAACTTGGGTGGCAGAAATTTCCAAACCAGACAAGAACCATCAGAAATAAGGACAATGTGATTCCATTTTGTATATAAAGAGGATTTACATACATGAATTTCCACTTAATCAAGAGCATGCAATTTATAAAACATTTTTTCCCAAGAATTACTTTTTGTTATTAAAGCTTAAACTCGTGGATATCCTGGTAGGTCATAGCCCTGGAGATGTAGGCACAAGTGGTTTGTGCACCAGAGGGTGCTGGGGCCTCCTTTTGAAAGGCTGAGGATCTTCACAATAGCAAGTGAGGCAGAAAGTCAACCTCTTGCTTCTTTGGGATGGAGGCTCCTGAAGTGCAACCCTGGACCCAGACATATCTCCTGAGTGGTCATTGAGGGAAGAAGAAAGCAGCCATTGTGTTCTCTACCCAATCACACCAGCCATGGCCACCTTTTGACAGGTCCATGGATTAGATAAATAATAAGAAATACAAGAATTACTGGGATCTTGCAGGACCACTTTCATACCTGCTAGCCACAAACAGCAAGATAGTATGGTCTCAAGTCTTAAAAGTTGTTGACAACTAAGGAAATCAGAAATATGGACTAGATAGAGAATGATAGGTACTTATTGCTACTTTTCCAAAGCATGAGAATGTATTGGACTATATGTGTGAAAGTTCTTATTCTGGGTTCTTCTGCCTAGGCAACACAGGCTGAGATAAGAATCATGATATCTGCAACTTACTTTCAAAAGGTTCTACCCTAGCCGATGTGGCTCAGTAGCTTGAGTACCAGCCTGCACACTGAAGGGTTGCTGGTTGGAGTCCTGGTCAGGGCACATGCCTGGGTTGAGGACCATGCTCTCAGTTGAGGGTGTGTGAGAGGCAACCAATTGATTTTTCTCTCCCTCTTTTTTTCCCTCCCTGCACCTCTCTCTAAAAAAATAAAATAAAATAAAATAAAATAAAATAAAAAACCTTTAAAAAGATTCAGCCAAAACAATGTTTCCATTTTATGATATTCGATTAAACAACAAAAGATAAATTGGATCACATCAAAAATGAAAATATTTTGCACATCAAAGGATACTATCAACAGAGCAAAAAAGTGACCCACATAATGGGAAAAATATTTGTAAATCATATCTCTCATAGGGAGTTTATGTCCAGAATATATAAAGAACTTCTACAACTTAACAACAAAAAAAGAAAACAAACTGATTAAAACATGGACAAAGTACTTGATAGACATTTTTCCAATGAAGATATATGAATGACCAATGACAATAAGCATTGAAAAGATGCTCAATATCAGTAATCACTAAGAAAATGCAAATCAAAATGACCAGGCAATCCCACTTATGTGGATTGAAAGGAATTGAAATCAGGGTCTTAAAGAGATATTGTACACCCATGTTCATAGAATCATTATTCATAATTGCTAAAAGGTGAAAGCAGAGAGGTAAGATGGCGACAGAGTAGAGAGCAATGCTGATGGTGTTCTTGAGTACCAGAGCAGCTGGAGGATAGGATAGGGAGCGCAAGAAATCTTCAGGTCCCTAAGAATTGGAGTGGTCAGCATCTGGACTCAGGGGAACACAGCCCAGAGGCAGCAGAGACCTACGGGAGAGCAGATGAGATAGCTCCACCAGCCGGCAGGCCAAGGTTGGCCCTGGGCAGTGGCGGCTCTGGCCAGAGGTGCGCGTTTAACTGAAGCCAGCTCCAGGCTCCCTGGCGACTAGAAATCTGAACAGTGAAGTGTGGGCAGCGAGGGCAAACACTGTAGGGAATGAGGAATTGAACTCCTGCAGGGGAGGGACTGTGTGAGAGAGTCGCTCCGGCAACAGGGAGAGGAAGCTGCTCTCTGGGCCAGAGGAAGAGGAGAAGAGTCCTGCAGGGAGCAGGAGCAGGGGAGCAGGGAAGTGTGAGAGGGCTGAAAACGGTTTTGTTAGGCCACCGGGGAAAGAGCAGTTTGAAGCCCCTGCGAGGGGGGAGGCCCAGCTCTGTGCACCCACATAGGCCCCCAGGCTCCCGCAGAAACTCCAAACTGCGAACCGGGAACTTGTAGCTGGGGCAACTGACCTGCCCATTGCAGGCTACAAAGGCCACACTGCAGATGCACTGAGAGGGCGCATCATGGAGGTGGCATAAAGGACTCCTCGGAGAGCTGGTCTGCTTGGAGAATTGGCCCTCGCCCAGGGGAGCTGGGCAGTGTTGGCAGACCCCGGGCACTGTTGGCAGACAGGGGCTGCCTCCTATGGGAGCTGCAGAGGCAGGGCCAGTCATCACAGGAACCAGCGAGTTTGCAGGCCACCCTGCAGGGGTGCCAGGTTTCCATCACAGGCAGGAACTTGTCCCAGAAGTTGGAGGGGGCACCCTGCAGGCCCCAGAACACCAGCAGCCCTAAAACCCAATTAGGCTACTGAAGGCCCAGCCTACCTGGGGGCTGACACTCAGAATCAGCCCTGACTGTGACAATCATAGGCCCTGCCACTCCAAGACCAGCTAGACTGTAGACTACAGAGACCTGACCAAGAAAAAGAGGCACTCAGGAAATGGATTGCTGCTAATCTCAAGCACCTGAGTGACACCAAGAGCTACAAGTACTATTAACTCCTAACATATCCTTTTCAAAAGCTACTTCTCACATATTTTTAATCCCCCCCCCCATCTCAATCCACCTAAATACCCAAGACCCTCCCCCTACTCTTGATTTAAAGTCTACTCACTCTCTGGCTACAACACATTCCCAGTCCTCAATCTAAGTATTCCTCCCCTCCCCAGCAACCGAAACCCTTTCTTTCTTCCTTTTTCTTTTTTCCTTTCTTTTTTTTTTCTTTTCTTCCTGTTAAAGCCCACAGGTCCTGGCTCCACCTGGACCAATCAGAGATCATAAAAGGTGAACAGCTACCTAAACCCTTTCTTTATTGTTACTATTTTTTCTTTTTCTTGTTATTTTTTCCCTTTTTTTTTCTTTTTCTTTTTTAAATCGTTCTTTTCTCTGCTATAAGCCCACAGGTCCTGGCTCCACCTGGACCAATCAGGGATCATTAAGGGTGAACAGCCACCTAAACACTTTCTTACTATTATTATCTTTTTCTTCTTCTTCTTTTTTCCTTTTTTTCCTGCTAAAAGCCCACAGGTCATGGCTCCACCTGGACCAATCAGGGACCACTAAGGGTGAACAGGGAGGCAGATTTGACAACTATATACATAGACTTACACTGTTTACTCACACTTGAGGCTTTAGATTTTCGCTCTCCTCATTTATGTGAGAAAGGGTAGAAGGAATGTCTTGACTGGAAGGAAAGAGGCAACATACACAACCAATCCAGAGTACAACCAGACAGCCCAAATAAAGGCCACACCAAGAACAACAAGTGGAGAAAATCTGGGAGAATGCAACATTGAACCCCACAGATCTCCTAACACAGAAGGGTGCTCAACTAAGGCAAGGAAGCAAAGCAGGTTAATCCAAGGGAAAAACAAAAAACAAAAAAATAAAAAGCAAGCAACAACCGACACCCAAAATGGGGAAAAAAGAACCAGTCCATCACCAAAAGGAAAGGAAGAATCCCCAGAAAGACCACCAAATGAAACAGAGGCACATGAAATATCAGATAAGGAATTCAAAAGAATGATGATACAGAAGCCCAATGAGCTTAGACAGCTCAAAGAAAACTATAAACAACTCCAGGGAAATTACAAGGAACTTACTGAGAGCTACAACAGCATGAAAAAGGACATAGAAACTATCAATAAGTGCCAGGAAGAAATGAAGAATACAGTAGAAGGAATCAACAGTAGGTTAGAGAAAGCAGAGGACCAGATCAATGAGTTGGAGGATAATGTAGACAAATACTCCAAGGCAGTACAAGAGAATGAAAAAAGTCTGAACAAGATTGAAGAGGGTTTAAGAGAGCTGCAGGACAACATGAAATGTAACAACATCCATATCATAGGGATACCAGAAGGAGAAGAGAAACAAGGAATGGAAAACTTGTTCAAAAAAGTCATGATAGAAACTTTCCCTAACATGATGAGTGAAAGCATTAATCAAGTTCAGGAAGCACAGAGGGTCCCAATGAAGATCAATCCAAACAGACGAACACCGAGGCACATTATTATTAAAATGGCTAATTTCAAAGACAAAGAGAGAATCCTAAAAGCATCAAGACAGAAACGACAAATAACATACAAGGGGGCTCCAATAAGGCTATCAAATGATTTTTCAAAAGAAACAATTCAAGCCAGAAGGGAATGGCAAAAAGTATGTCAAGTCATGGTAAACAAAGGCCTGCAACCAAGAATACTCTACCCAGCAAGGCTCTCATTCAAGATATAAAGAGAAATAAGGAGTTTCCTAAACAAAAAAAGACTAAAAGAATACATCTCTACCAAACCAGCATTGCAAGAAATGCTAAAGGGTCTGCTTTAAAAATAAATAAATAAATAAAATGAAGAAACAGAGAAAGCCAAAGAGGAATACAGACACAAAGGGAGAAAATGGCAATGAATAAGTATCAATCAATAATAACCTTAAATGTAAATGGATTAAATGCACCAATCAAAAGACATAGGGTAGCCAAATGGATAAGACAACATGACCTACATATGTGCTGTCTTCAAGAGACCCACCTCAGAACAAAAGATCGACACTGATTGAGAGTGAAGGGATGGAAAAATATATATCAAGCAAATGGACACGAAAAAAGGCTGGAGTAGCAATACTTATTTCAGACAAAATAGATTTTACAAGTAAGGCTACAAAAAGGGACAAAGGACATTACATAATACTTAAGGGAACAATCCATCAAGAAGAAACAACTCTGGTAAACATATATGCACCCAACATAGGAGCTCTGAAATTTATAAGGAAAATCTTGGAGGACTTTAAGAAGGATATAGACAGCAACACTCTAATAGTAGGGGATTTTAATACCCCACTATCAACAATGAACAGATCTTCCAAACAAAAAACCCCCAGAGATGTTGTGGCACTGAACAACACTCTAGAGGAAATGGACCTAACTGATGTATACAGAGTCTTTTACCCCAAAGAAGCAAAATACACATTCTTTTCAAATGCACATGGATCATTCTCCAAGATAGACCACCTGGTATGTCACAAGACAAGCCTCCACAAATACAGGAAAATTGAAATCATACAAAGTATCTTCTCAGATCACAATGGCTTGAAACTAGAAACCAATCTCAAGGGGAAAAAACAAAAATTCTCTAACTCATGGAGACTGAATAACATGCTTTTAAGCAATGAATGGGTTAACAATGAGATCAAGATGAAATAAAAAAGTACCTAGAAGCAAATGACAAGGAACACACAACAGCCCAAAACCTATGGGATACAGCAAAGGCAGTGCTCAGAGGGAAATTTATAGCAATACAGGCCTTCCAAAAAAGGTCACAAGAAGTTTATATGAACAACCTAACCATAAAGCTGCAGGAACTAGAGGAACAACAACAAACAAAGCCCAGAGCAAGTAGAAGGAAGGAAATCATCAAGATCAGAGCAGAACTAAATAACCCAGAGATTCAAACTATAATTCGAAGAATCGACAGGTCCAGGAGCTGGTTCTTTGAAAAAATAAACAAAATTGACAGGCCTTTATCCAGACTTATCAAGAAAAAGAGAGAGAGGACCCAACTAAACAGAATCAGAACTGACAGAGGAGAAATCACAACTGATACCTCAGAAATACAAAAGTTTGTAAGAAATTACTACAAACAACTATATGACATAAAACATGACAACCTGGATGAAATGGACACATTTCTGGAAAGGTATAATCTACCAAAACGAAACTCAGAAGAAGCAGAAAGCCTGAATAGGCCAATAACAACTAGTGAAATTAAAGAAGTCATCCAAAATCTCACAAAGCACTAAATCCCCGGACTGGATGGATACACAGGTGAATTTTACCAAACATTTAAGGAAGAACTAACTCCTATCCTTCTCAACCTATACCAAAAATACAAGAAGAGGGAAGACTCCCAAACTCTTTCTATGAGGCCAATATTATTCTAATCCCAAAACCAGGGCAAGACACAACTAAGAAAGAAAGCTACAGGCCACTATCTCTGATGAAAATAGATGCTAAGATTCTCAACAAAATATTGGCCAATTGGATTCAGCAGTATATTACAAAGATCATACACCATGATCAAGTGGGTTTCATCCCAGGGATGCAAGAATGGTACAACATTTGTAAATCAATCAATGTAATACACCACATCAACAAATTCAAATACAAAAACCATATGATAATATCATTAGATGCTGAAAAAGCATTTGATAAAGTACAGCAACCATTTATGATAAAAAAAAAAAAAACTCTGCAAAATGGGCATAGAGGGAGCATACCTCAACATCATAAAAGCCGTACATGAGAAACCTGAAGTCAACATCATTCTCAATGGCAAAAATTAAAAGCTTTCCCCCTAAGATCAGGAATGAGACAAGGCTGTTCACTTTCTCCACTTCTATTCAACATTGTCTTGGAAGTTCTAGCTGTAGCCGTCAGAGAAGAAAAAAGGAATCAGAGCTATCCAAATTGGAAAGGAGGAAGTCAAACTGTCATTATTTGCAGATGATATGATAGTGTACATACAAAACCCGATTGGCTCCACCAAAAATTTACTCAACCTAATAAGCAAATTTAGCAAAATAGCTGGGTATAAAGTCAATATCCAGAAATCAAAAGCATTTTTGTATACCAATAATGAAACAACAGAAATGGAAGTGAAAAAACAAATCCCATTTACCATAGCAACAAGAAAAATAAAGTACCTAGGAATAAAGTTAACTAAAGAGGTAAAAAACCTATACTCAGAAAACAGAACAATGAAGTAATAAATCAAGGAAGATAGAAATGAATGGAAGCATATACCAGGTTCATGGATGGGAAGAATTAACATCATTAAAATGTCCAAACTATCCAAAGCAATCTACAGATTCAATGCAATCCCAATTAAAATATCAATGACAGACTTCATAGAAATAGAAAAAATACTTCAAAAATTTATATGGAGCCAAAAACGACCACGAATAGCTACAGCAATCTTGAGAGCAATCTTGAGAGAGAAGAACAAAGTAGGAGGAATCACAATACCGGACTTCAAACAATACTATAAGGCTACTGTTGTCAAAACTATCTGTTACTGGCATAAGAATAGACATATAGATCAATGGAACAGAACAGAGAGCCCAGAAATTAACCCAGGACTCTATAGTCAACTATTTAACAAAGGAGGAAGGAACATCCAATGGAGTCAAAACAGTCTCTTCAACAAATGGTGTTGGGAGAACTGGACAGCAACATGCAAAAAGATAAAACTAGACCACCAACTTACACCATACACCAAAATAAACTCAAGATGGATAAAGGATTGAAACATAAACAGTGCCACCATAAAGGTCCTGGAGAAAAATATAGGCAGTAAACTTTTGGATATCCTACGCAAAAATATGTTTACTGATACTTCACCAAGGGCAAAGGAAATCAAAGAACGAATCAACAAATGGGACTATATCAAATTGAAAAGTTTCTGTTCAGCTAAAGAAAATATCAGCAAAATTCAAAGGGAACCA
>PVIW01008789.1:0-25647 GCA_004026585.1 Noctilio leporinus | reverse complement strand
TGCATATGAAAGAATGCTCAACATCGCTAGTCATCAGAGAGATGCAAATTAAAACTGCATTAAGATACCACCTCACACCTGTCAGAATGGCAATCATCAGCAAATCAACAAACAACAAGTGTTGGCGAGGATGCGGGGCAAAGGGAACCCTCATACACTGTTGGTGGGTATGTAGGCTGGTGCAGCCACTGTGGAAAACAGTATGGGGTTTCCTTAATAAACTAAAAATGGAACTGCCTTTTGATCCAGCAATTCCACTACTTGGACTATACCCAAAGAATCCTGAAACACCAATTCATAAGAACCTATGCACACCTATGTTCAAAGCGACACTATTTACAATAGCCAAGTGCTGGAAAGAGCCTAAGTGCCCATCAGTGAATGATTGAATCAAAAAACTTAGGTACATTTACACAATGGAATCCTATATAGCAGAAAGAAAGAAGGAACTTGTACCTTTTGCAACAACATGGATGGAACTGGAGAGTATTATGCTTAGTGAAATAAGCCAGTCAGTGAAGGACAAATATCATATGATCTCACCCATTACGGGATAATAATGGGCAAGACTAACAACAAGCAAAACAGAACCAAGTATATGAATACAAGGAATAGGCCTTCAGTGGTCAGGGGGAATGGAGTAGTGGGGAGAGGGGAGGCGGAGGCAAAGAAGGGGAACAGCTTAGACAAGAACCTAGTATAAAGGAACCATGGACATGGACAACAGGTGGGATTGATTTTTGGGGGAATGGGTGGGTTGGGAGGGGGACAAAGAGGAGCAAAAGGGGATGGATGTAATACAACAACAATGAAATTTAAAAAAATAAATAAAGTAGGTAAAGGAGTGAAGATAGATTTTTAACAAAACCTAATAAAACCAAGTGCTGTAGGAACTGAAGTATCCAATAGATAAAGGTAGCACCATTACAAGTATAATGTGTAATTCTGGGGATAACATGGAAGGAAGCCCTCATTTAAGGCTGCCTTAAATTCTGTTTGGAAGGAGGTAGAACTCAAATCAGGCTCTAAGTTTGTGAGTAGGCAGTTTATATACAGTATAGTGTCTGCCCTTCCAAATTAATTTTTGGTTAAAAAAAAGTGAATCAGAGTTTTTAAGTGCCCATTCAATTTATATTCTCATATTATTGATTTATACAAAACTTCCTAGGATTCTGGGTGTGAGAAGATTATTCAAGATGATTATGTTTCTAGTTTTCTGATAATGGAGCAAGGAGTTAACAGACAACAACCACAAAGGACAAATCAAGAAATGGCAACTAATAACATGTGTCTGAAGCATACACAAGAAATTGATAGTTATTTGTCTTTGACAAAGGGATCTGGATAATTCAGGCCAAGGATGGGAGAAAGACTTTTCACTGTAAATGGTCTGGTTCTTTTGAATTTCAATCATGTTATTATTTCATCAAAATATTAAGGGATAAATCCTGAACTTTAAAAAGAGAGAAATACTGTGCTGTACACCTGAAATGAATACAAAATACTACTAAATGTTAACTGTAGTGGAAAAATAAAATTTTAAATCATTTTTTAAAAAGAAAAAAACAAAAGGAAAAGTTTCTGTTCAGCTAGAGAAAATATCAGCAAAATTCAAAGGGAACCAACTGTATGGGAAAAATAATTGCCTATGATACCTCAGACAAGGGTCTGGTCTCCAAAATATATAAAGAACTAATGTGACTCAACACCAGGGAGACAGACAGCCCAATTCAAAAATGGGCAAAGGACCTGAACAGACAACTCACTGAGGAAGATATACAAAGGGCCTAGAGGCATATGAAAGAATGCTCAACATCACTAGTCATCAGAGAGATGCAAATTAAAACCACAATAAGATACCACCTCACACCTGTCAGAATGACAATCATCAACAAATCAACAAACAAGTGTTGGTGAGGATGTGGGGCAAAGGGAACCCTCATGCACTGTTGGTGGGAATGTAGGCTGGTGCAGCCACTGTGGAAAACAGTATGGGGTTTCCTTAAAAAACTAAAAATGGAATTGCCTTTTGATCCAGCAATTCCACTACTTGGACTATACCCAAAGAATCCTGAAACACCAATTCATAAGAACCTATGTACCCCTATGTTCATAGCAGCACTATTTACAATAGCCAAGTGCTGGAAACAGCCTAAGTGCCCATCAGTGGATGATTGGATCAAAAAACTTTGGTTCATTTTCACAATGGAATACTATACAGCAGAAAGAAAGAAGGAACTCCTACCCTTTGCAACAACATGGATTAAACTGGAGAGTATTATGCTTAGTGAAATAAGCCAGTCAGTGAGGGACAAATACCCTATGATCTCACCCATTACATGACAATAATGAACAAAACTAACAATAAGCAAAACAGAACCAAATATATGAATACATTGAATAGGCCTTCAGTGGTCAGGGAGAAGGGGGTTGGGGGGAGGGGGGAGGCAGAGGCAAAGAAGAAGAGAAGTTTAGACAAGAAACTAGTATAAAGGAACCATGGACATGGACAACAGGTAGGATTGACTTTGGGGGGAATGGGTGGGTGGGGAGGGGGACAGAGGGGAACTAAAAGGGGATGAATGTAATAGAACAACAATAAAATTAAAAAAAAAAAAAGTTCTTTCTGGCTGGTATAGCTCAGTGGATTGAGCACTGGCCTGTGAACCAAAGGGTCAATGGTTTGAATTCCAATCAGGTCATATGCCTGGTGGTAGGCCAGGTCCCCAGTTGAGGGTGCAGGAGAGGCAATCTCACATTGATGTTTCTCTTTCTCTAAAAATACATACTTACATACATACATACATACATAAATCTTTAAAAAAAGGAATAAGTTCTGAGATGTATTGTTGTGAGGGCTGCCCAACAATGACAATATACTTAATGCCACTGAACTTACACCTAAAAATGATTAAGATGACAAATTTTATGTTCCGTATATCTTACCACAATAAATTTTGAAAGATTTGAAATCTGTATTATTTATATTGATATTTTCATTTTTAAGCATAAAGTATGGCAGAATATTTCCAATCAGTGAATCTTGAGAAGAGAATATTGTATGCATTGTACTAGGATGTAAACTTATCTATAGATTTGAAAACTTCTGTAATTAAATTGGAGGGAAAAGCTGGTGACTGGCTTTGACCTCTCCTTTCCCCACAATCTCAGTTTTTTCACTCTTTATTTTTATTTCCTTTTCCAGGAAATGCCATACATCCCTTGGACAGGCTTGTGGCAGGGAGACCCTGTGGTCAGAGGCCTGTTTGAGACTTGCATCTGGCTGGGCCACTTACTTAAGCCTTGGTAAGTCAGTTGCATTGGATCCTCATGCAAATGGAGGTTTAATTCAATGGTATCTTTGAGAAAGCTTTGCCCAGGTTGTGTTCCCATGTGAACTTAGATAAGTGTATAGCCTCCTTCTTCTTGAACCATGTGAAGATACTTGGATGAAAAGCCTAGCTAGGCCTGTGGGACCATGAGAATGCCTCATTGTGTTTTGAGTCAGGCTGGCAGCTGGGATTACTCCTGCCAGTCTCCCTAGAGAGTCACAGCTGTTAAAAGTCACTGACTTCAGGGACCTGCCTCTCATTTGCTTAGAGCTGCTTCTCCTTGAGTCAACAGGATGAGGGCTAGAAGCAGGAGACATCTGGAGGAAGTGGGTGGGAAGATCAACACATATTACTTTGCAGGGCACAAGACCAAGGCAGACCCATTTGCCAGTTGTCCCATATGGAGCTATACACTTCAAGAAATGTTCTAATGACTAATTATTATTTTTAAGCGTTGTCAAATTATAGCTGCCTCAGACAAGTTTTGTATGGAGAATAGAGATACTGAAACCAAAAGTCAACAGTAAACATTTTTACATGTTAGATAATAGAATCTATAGGTATAGGCTTTAACTAAATGTTTTAATTGCTTTGGTTGTCACATAGCTTATAGTTAAACATTATGAAAGTGTGTTAGCCACGTTCTGAAGGGCTGTTTAAAGCAAGTTCCAGGAGAAGTGTTTAAAAGTACACTTTGCTTGAGATAACAGAAAAATATAGTTAGTTAAGCATAGAACAATGATAGCTTTAAAAACAGCAATAATCACAAGATATTTAGTTTCTGCCTTTTGCTTTAAAGATAATGTCACTGATGCACAATTATGAGATATTTTGCAGAATCTTGGTTCTTCAACCCAGCACTCTTTGTTCTCGCAATATAATTTTGTGTTGTTGAGTACTGTTTCTTTGTCAGCAGAAGGAGATAACTCCATGGCCACAAGGAGAATTTATGAGTTTGTTTTGCAGAAGGAAAGAATATCTTCAAGGTAGCTGTGACCAGCTGCCACCGCCAAGAAGTCTGGCTGCACAAAATGTTATCTGTGACTAAAGAAACACAGACTTTTCTCTCAGTTTCCTGAAACTCCCCCTTCCCTAGTCCCAAGCTGCATAAAAACTCCCTACTTCAGCTCTTTTGAGGTAGACAGATTTGAAAGATCTTGCTCTCTCACCCTCTGGCTTTGGCCAGATTGAACAAACCTTCCTCTATTGCCAACCACTGGTGTCTCAATGTTTTGGTTTACTAGTACAACAGATACACAATCCTGAATTTTGGGAGGTAATTTGGTAACAATATGATTGATGGAGACTAACAAAATAAAATCAGCTAACCGAACCAGGAGCATTGGGAAGTTAATAACCTATTCTCTGGAGGGGACTATTGTGGGAGGCTATGTCCT
Organism: Noctilio leporinus; assembly: GCA_004026585.1. Classification (NCBI taxonomy): domain Eukaryota; kingdom Metazoa; phylum Chordata; class Mammalia; order Chiroptera; family Noctilionidae; genus Noctilio; species Noctilio leporinus. The sequence continues at coordinate 20,918 of PVIW01008789.1, read as the reverse complement.
GGGGACAGAGGTTGCTGGGGCTTATTTTTAGCTATGGTTATAATTAGTGAAAAGCCTCAGCATGGCTGAGCTTTTCAAGACTTGGCAGGAGCCTTTGAGGGCCATGGGCAGAAGTGGCCTACTGGCATGTGGGTGGGATTAGGGGGCCTCATCCTTGATGCTGGCATATCTCAAACACTGGTGGTGTCTGGAATGGAACCCTCTTATAGAAATGAAATAAAGTGGGGTTGGCTACTCCCCACAGCTCTCACCACATGGCCTGCCAGCATGTTATAAACACAAGCTAGTATACTGCTTGTGGGCACCCCAGAGTATTTATAGAGAATAGAGATTTGGTTCTAGAAGGCAAAGTACCACAATACACAAACAATGCATTGTCCTGAGTGGAAGGGGTGCTCAGAATCACAGCATCTCTTTCTCCCAGCTCACAAGCCAAAGGATGGAGCTCAGAAAGAAAGCAGTGCATTTTCTCATGAGTAACTGTGTGGTTAGCAATGGTGTGATGTGAGGGAAGGCAGACACTCTGATCAACTCCTCTCTTCATCCTTCTACCTGCACCCTTCGCTGGACAACTATTAAGGCCATTCAAGGCTTTTCAGAGTCGGAGGGATTCGTTACATTCTAAGGATGGAATGATTAATGTGTCAGTATCCTGGGTTCTGACCAGGGACTCTAAATGTGTAGATAAACAAAAAAATGCCCGAGTATTAACTTTTTTGTCCCAGGATTTTAGTGCCAAAAGCACTTGGCTCAGAGCAGAGAGACCAGGGCTCAAATCCTTACATAGTAGCTGTGTGACCTCGGGTAAGTAACTTGCCATGTCTGGGCCCAAGCTTTCATAAAAGCAAATACTGGTAATAAGACTGCCTTCTTAGAGCTGTGGAAGACAACAGGGCTAGTCTGACACAGAAGAAGGGTTACAACTGTTGTTCATTGGATTGTGCTGAGACAATTATTCCTGGAGGCCAGACAAGGCCAGGAGAATGCACATCTTGAGGGCTGGCATCTGTGAAGTAACGCTAGTGAAGAGTATCACATTAACAGTCCTGGGTGGGTTGTGAGAGCACATGTCACAGCTAACCCCAAACATTCTGCTTTTGACATTGGAATGGCAGAATCAGCCTGCTTCCCCACCGACAGCCTTCCAAAGAGTCTGCCACCCCCTACTCCCTCAGCATGCACCCTTCCTCCAAGTGCCTGCTTTAGTAAGCTTGTTAGGCAAATGTTTCTTTTCTTTTTGAGGCTTTTATAGCTGCAGAGCTCCATGGGAAATATCTGCTAATGATGTGCCTTAAGACACCCCATGTTAAATCCAGGGAGATGACTTTTCTAAGCACATTTCCCTTTGGGTGTTGCTATTTTTTAAAGATTTTATTTATTTTTAGAGAGAGGGGAAAGGAGGAAGAAAGAGAGGGAGAGAAAGAGAAACATCAGTGTATAGAGTTGCCTTTCACCTGCCTTCAGCTATAGACCTGGCTGGAGACTTGGCTTGCAACTTGGTTATGTGCTCTGACTAGGAATCGAACCAACAACCTTTGGGTTTGCAGGTTGGCACCATTCCACTGAGCTACCTGCCAGGGCATGGGTGCTGCTATTTTAGGTGAAGCTCAGCACAAGGTTCAAAGGGAGACTCAGAGTTAGACATGTGAGAGGTGAATTTTCTCTTCTAAGGAAAGGAAACACTTGCTCCTATTCATTCCAACAGGAGTTCAGCCTTTGTGCTGACCAGCTTTCAACCAACCACCTCCCTCCTCAAAAGTCTTCCTAACAAGAATATTTATTAATGTTTCTAAAGAATCACTCCATTTACCTGACCAGTCGGAAACCTGATACATGAGAGCATGCAACCCAGGATCGCAGAAGAGCCTTTGTGCTTTGTATTCACACCAGACTCTTATGTGTGTTTCAAGTCTTCCCTGGAATTTTCAAAAATGAGATAAAACTTCTGAGAGTTGCTACTTTTAAAGACAGAGGGTTTGGAATATTTTATTATCTTTTTTCCCTTTTCTATTTGTCCAAGTACTTTCAGATGGAGAGATAAATTATTCAGATTTGCACCTGAATCTTTTCTCTCAGTGATCTCAAAGCAAGGTGCCTCTCACTCTCTTAACTCATTGTTGTCCTAGCACTGCTGCAGCAAAAATCATTGGTTTTACTAGAGATTGCACATTTGAATCAGAGCCATTAAGGAGGATGCTAGCAGGTGGAGAAGCCCCTGCTCTACACTGACTCCTCAAAAAGTGAGTCCTGTGCACAGAGCAATGGCCTCCAGCCATAGGCTGCATGGACTAGTAAAACAGGAAAAAGAGTTTAATCATCATAAATACTAGCTGGAAGCAGGCACCAACCATTGCTTTTGATTCAAATGGTTTTCAAATCCCAGCTCTGCCCTTGATTGGTTGTACAACCATGGACATTATTTAACCTCTGAGACTCAGTTTCCTAATCTGTGAAATAGGGTTAATATTGGTCTCACTCATGCCAGGCTTAAGCCAAACAGCATATATGTTGCCTCTGGTTTTTCTGAGTTCTAAGGTTGCACAATTTTTTTTCTTCACACAAATATTCTTTGACCCTGGTGGGTCAAATATGGCCTGAAAATGTGAGTTTGGGAGGCACTGTGGGTATTAAAATTAGATTAAGTTGAAATTGAATGCAGATGACTCGGGTGGATCTGGTACCCTCTGGCTCCTCACAGGCTCCACCACTCCCTAGACCTCTATTAGCCTGATTTATTAAGGAGCTGCTGGCCCTGGAAGCCTGAGAATTTTAACCCCTGATTAAAAAAATGTCTCTTCCCTATACATTAGGAAAGGTTTGCATTTAGTTGCTCACTCTCTAAGTGACTCAGAGTGCTAAGAGATCAAATTTTAAAAATACATATTTAGAGAGAGAGAGAGAGAGAGAGAGAGAGAGAGAGAGAGAGAGAGAGAGGCGCATTGACTTGTTGCTCCACCTATTCACACACCCACCAGCTGACTCTGTATATACCCAGACCAGGGATTGAACCCATAGCCCTAATGCATACAGATGATGCCCCAACCAATTGAGCCATCCAGCCAGGGCATAGGAGGTCAAATTTTATAATAAAGCTAGAGTCCAACTGCTCAAGTCTCAAGGAAACCTGGGAAAGCTAGAACACCTCATTCCATTGTGCAGGGTCCTTAGGAAACCACTGCTTTCATGATTTCAAATTTCTAAGACAAGATGAGAAACTGAGGCAGCTAAGGTGGCAAAATGGTTTGCTTAATCCTGAAGATAATTCCAGTGTCTTCCAGATGCCCAGGGTTGCTGCCTATTCACTGGCTGTAAGTCTACAAGAGGTGGTTGCCTCCCAAGACAGAGCAGGGCTGGGAATCACACCCACCTAAACTTTCAGTCTAGTCCTACCTGTGGGTGACCCAAGCAAGTCCTGACATCCTGACATCTTGCAGAGTCTCAATCTGTTAATTTGAAACTCTCTTGTGTAGGTAAGCATGCAGCACCCACCTGGCACAGAGCGTAAAGGCCCAATCAAAGGCAGAGACAGGTGCTGCCTTCTGATAAACAGGAGGGAGGTTGGTTAATTGAGCAGCATTTTAATAAATGAATCCCAATTTCTGATATTTTGGACTCTGCTCAGGCCCATTGTCTCAGGTACATTGTTGACCTTGGCCCTGTGCCCATGCTGACCTTTGTGCCTGGTCCCAGAGGCAATGACATTGACCAATGGCATGACCTCCTAGCTTATTCCCCCTTGCCTCTTATCTCTAAGTGTCTGGTTTTGCTGTCATTTAATTTTTTTTCTTTTTATGATTTTGCTTTTATAGAAGGCAGTATCACTATGCTGGGGTTGGGTGGGATGGGGAGAGGATCTATACTGTACTCTTGGCAGGGCAGTGACTCCTAGGAGATGAGGCTCATAGGTTGCTTCATTATCTGACCTCAGTTTAGCCCTTTTCACTTATCTGCTGCCCTATACATGGTTAAACCGAACTATTGATGGTCTACAAATGAGCTGTCCTCTCTCCATACCAGGGGTCTTTACTTGTGCAATCTCCTACACCCAAACCCTGTTTCTCTGAACCCCATTTAGCCCAGCACCACTTCTACAACCCATAGGACATTTGGCCTGGCCTAAATCCATTCTTCCATTCTCTGCTACACTATCCCAATTGCTTCCCTCTTCTCATACTCTCTGTCCAGGAGGTTAGGTGGGGTGGACACTAATCCCTTTCCAGGACAAATAACCCAGGCTTGGACAATCCGCCAATAAGAATCAGCACTGGGACTTTTTTTGAAAAAGGTACTATTTTCACACTGGACTTGCTCACCTAAAGCTGCCAGTGGCCATCTCTGCCTCCACTTGGGCAAAGTTTGGTTGGGATTGAAGCCAAACCAGAGGAGAATAAAGGTGAACAAGATTTTTGAGCCTCTGGATCTACCCATGCTCTAGACCTTTAATGTATTCACCAATAAATTTTACTTTTACTTACTTTCACTTTTAAATATGCTTAAATCATTTTGAGTTTAGTCACAACCAAGAGACTTGGCTAATATACACACAACTTTATCTGGTTAGTACCATTGCATGTTTGGAGCATAGCTCAGGAATCATGACCACACATCCCCTGTCTCCCCACCCTGAAGCCAGAGGGCATCTCATGCATCTTCATGTCCCCATCATTTCATGTAGAACGTTGGCAAAAGGGCAGCAAAATGTTACAGACAGGTCTAAAACTTGGATTTCCCACTGGGGCTGCTGCCTTCACTCCCTCACCAGGCCCAGCTAAACAACCTCCCCACCTCCCACCACCATATCAGAATGATGCTCACCTCTGTCTTATTCCGAGAAAGCACACTGGCATCGATCGGGCCCAGGGACATGTTTGGCAGGACAAGGTTGAGAACCTTTGCTGCAAGGACCTTTTGAAGAAAGGAAAACAAGGATGTGAGTACAGTGGGATCTGTGCCCAGCTCTGGCCATGGGACAATTTACAGTAAATTATGAAAAGTGACACTGAAACTGAACATCAACCAGGTTTGTTTCCCAAGGCTGAGTACCCCATGGCCTCTCTGCTCTGACTCAGATAGCCTTGAGTTAGTCTGATGTAGATCCTTGTGGGGAGTTGGTGAGGGCCCCCTGCCAGGTAGACAGAGGGAATGCCATGTTTATTTTCTTTCTTACTCCAGATTCTGTGCAGTAGTTATCCCCACAATCACTCTCAGTCATGATTTTAAATTCTTTTCAGGAGTTGCCTGGCTGAGCTCTTTTGCACAAGCCACTTCTCAGGGGATTCTAAAAAACACACCACAGGAAGTAGAATCACCTAAGTCACCTGAGAGTGAAGCCAGACAGCTTAGAAGACCTTCTTTGATAAGAAAGAATCTGTTGATCATCACAGTTTCTCTTGGAGCAGCACAAAAACAGCCACCAAACCTGTTAGGAGATGGGTAACAGGGAGAATGAGGCCTGACTTGATTCCTGGCTATGCTGCTTCATGCACATGGACCTGAGAGCTGACCATGACTGAACCACTTGGACCACAGTGGTCCAAATGGGACCACTGTGTGCAAAAGCACCAGATACACAGTGGAACTTATATATTAAGTTCATATATACTTAATATATACTCCTTGAACTTGAACCTAATTCTGGTACAGGTCTTCCTGCCCCACCCTGCCCCATTTCTCCTGTTGGATCTGGTGTTTACAGGAAAAGCATGAACCTGGATCTCACACTTCTGCCTGTAGAAAGGGACTGTTTTCATTTCTGCACTGTACATAGATACTCTGGGATAAAAGATGCTATTCCAAAAGTGAGCTGTGAAATGCCAAAATTAGAATCATATAGAAGGTGGTGAGTTAAAAAAAATACTTTAATCATATGAATTTTTTTAATAGGTTTTGCTGTTACATTTGTCCCAATTTCTTTTCCCTTTGCTCCCCTCCACCCAGCACCTCCCTCCCTCCAGCAATCTCACCCTGCTTAGTTCATGTGCATGGATCATGCATGAGTTCTTTGGCATTACCTTTTTCTGTACTGTTCTTAACATCTCCATGTCTGTTCTGCACCTATGCTTCTTAATCTCTGCACCTTTTCCCCCTCCTTGCTGACATTCCTCCAAATGTTCCCCCTATCTTTGATTCTGTTCCTTCTCTGGTTGTCGGCTTAGTTTTATTTTTTATTTTTTAGATTCTATTGTTGATAGTTGTGAGTATATTGTCTTTTTTAATGTTCATAATTTTGACCCTTTTTTCTTGAGTAAGACCCTTTAACATTTCATATAATAATAGCTTGATTATGATAAACTCCTTTAGCTTTACCTTGTCTGGGAAGCACTTTATCTGCCCATCCATTTTAAATGATAGCTTTGCTGGATAGAGTAATCTTGGTTGTAGGTCTTTGCTTTTCATCACTTTGAATACTTCTTTCCAGGCCCTTCTTGCCTGCAGTTTCTTTAGGGAAATCAGCTAATAGTCTTAAAGGAATCCCTTTGTAGGTAACTCTCTTCTTTTCTCTTGCTTTAAAAAAAAAGGCTTTATTATTTTTGGAGAGAGGGGAAGGGAGAGAGACAGAGAGGGAGAGAGCCATCAATGTACAGTTGCCTCCAGCTATGGACCTGGCTGGAAACCTGGCTTGCAACCTGGTTATGTGCTCTGACTGGGGAATTGAACCAGCAACCTTTGGGTTCATAGGTTAGTGCCTTATCCACTGTGCCACCAGCCAGGGACTTCTTGGTGCTTTTAAGATTCTCATTCTTTAATCTTTGGCATTTTAGTTATGATATGTCTTCATGTGGTCCTCCTTGGGTCTAGCTTGTTTGGGATTATCTGGACTTCCTGGACTTGTATGTCTATTTCCTTCACCAAATTAGGGAAATTTTCCTTAATTATTTTTTCACATTTCAAGTTTTTGTTCTTCCTCCTTTTCTTCTGGCATCCCTATGCTTTAGATATTGGCATGTTTAAAGTTGTCCCAGAGGTTTCTATGCCTCTCCTCCTTTCCTTTCTTTCTTTTTTTCAATTCTTGTTTCCTCTTTCTGTACTGGTTGATTATTTGTTTCTTTCTTATGTTCCAAAGCATTGATTTGAACCCTGATTTTCTTCACTTCACCCTTGGTTTCATATAAATTTTTCTTTGTTTCACATAGTCTAGTCTTTGCTTCTTCCTTTCTGCATTTGTTGTATTTAAGCATATCTGTCAAGTCTGTAGGCATCTTAATCAGCAGCATCTGTTAGGTTGGCTATCTCCTTGGCTGTAAGGTTGGCTATCTCTTTGTCACTCATTTCTCCCACGGGTACCTTGATCTGCTCCCTCTTTTGGGCTACACTTCTCTGTCTCCTCAGTTTGACAGCTTTCTGTGTTTGCCTCCATGTCTTCAGTAGTTCTGTTGCACTTGTAACATTGTAAGGTCCTTAGGAACTTGTCAGTGTGTGGTGACCCGTTTCACCACATTGCAGCACTGTATGTGGGGGAGAGGTCTGAAAAAGAATAATGTCACTTGCCCGTAGAGTTTGGCAGTTTCTTCCTCAGCCCCAGCCCACTCTGGTTTTCATAGTCAGAAGCACTATAGCTCTATTTTTTCCCAGTGCTGTAACTGTGGGCTGCATGGTTTGGCCTTGGGATTGTTTCTCAGGTTTTAATGTATAACTGTACATTTTGCCATGGCCTTAGTTCTTGTGCTTCTGCCACAGCTGCTGGCTCTATATTTCTCAGTGCTGGAACCGTGGGCTGTGCAGCCTGGTCGTGAGACCACTTTCCAGGTTTAAATGTGTGGCTGTGCTTTTCACTAAGGCCTCAGCTCCCATGCTGCCACTGACTCTCTCCTCCTTGGCTCTGCCCCTCCTACCTGTCTGACTATTCCTTTATGTCTTTGTTTGTTGCACTTCCATGTAGTTCAACTTTCTGAAATTTCTGCATTTTTAAAATTTAGTTTTGAGGTAGATGTAAATTTCTTATAGTTGTGAGGAAGACGCAGCATGTCTACCTATGTCTCCATCTTGGCCAGAAGGCCAAACACTGAATTCTTAGTGCAGGGTGAGGGTGAATGTCATGGAGCTAAGTGATGTCCCCTTAGTACCACTGGTGGGGAGGCAGGGCACTAACATCAACTGAGTAACAACATTTTGACGCATTGGGCAGTCATAGGTGCCCAGTCTTTTAATCTTGACATAAATCCTGTGACATGAGGGTTTATCCTGATTTAACAGACAAGAAAATGGGAGCTTAGCACCATATCATATGGTCAGCTGGAAAGAGGGCAAGAGATTGAGTGAGGCCACTCCTTCCCTTTATGCCACCAATCTTCATTATTCTTTTCTCTCCTCCAGTATACTCATAAATGCAACTGAGATGATCAAGAACATCTGGCACTGATACTCTCCATGGTGACACAATTGTGGTATTGCCAAACTTCTCTTTACACTCAGAACTATAAAATGCCCTATTCCTCAGGTTGCACAAACATGATGTAACCACAAACTGCCAGGGGTCAGGCAGGGCTTTGCTCACAAAAGAACACTCATTTATGCACCTATTCTGAAATCCATATAGTCAGCTCTCCAGTTGTCAGTGCAACGATAGCAGCCTCCTGCATCTTAAGATTATCGTAGGTCACTGCCCCTGAAGCCTCCTGTACAGGCAGGTAAACCCCATGCATATTGACTCGTTACTATCAATGTGCCAGACACTATTGCCAAGCTCTGACTGACCTATGATAGTCTCGCAAAGAAATATAAGGAACTCCAACTAGAACACTAGGTTAGCACTTGAGTTGGTCCACATGATCTGAAGCCTCATGGAATGGACATGATCTCAAGAGCCAAGGTAGGATTATGAACAAGTACAGAAACAGAAGAGTGCAGGATTCTGGGAACCCTATGAGAGGAAAGATGTAGGTGTTTCCAAACACAGGTCAAATGTCTGTGACCTCCAGGAACTGAGAACCTAAATTTGAAAGTTGGTATCTGTGTTTTCAAAGGTTAAATTTTTTTTAATAAAGAGAAAACACAGCAGATAAGAACTGTACTGCAGGTGCACAGAGAGGCAGTGGGCACAAGCCTCATAGCCTTTACTGGGATCCAATTGTGCAAGGAGGGTGAATTTCAGGGATTATCTCCCCTACCAAAGGCAACACTATTAGGAAAAAACTTAATGTGTCCCAAAGTTTGTAGAACTGACTTCTAGACATTTTTCTTTCTTTGATGATGCTTGCCCACAGCTCCCTGAGCACACACAAGGGCTGACTTGACTCCACATGTGACCCTGTGATACCCAGGAATTGAGGGGTGACTGTTTTTGATAGAAGCTTGTGCAATCATCAGTCTCCAGATCCTGCTGCTCTATTTGGCTGTCTATCTGCCTGCCTGGTTTGGCATGGCCTTCTCAAGGACATGGCTGTTTTTCTGCAAACCAGCTTCCTATCCATTTCCAGATGAAATGGCTGATATCCAAGAAAAAGCCCAGGGACATAGCACTTCAGTACTCACCCTGCAACAGAGCTGAGGAAAGAGACCATGCAATGCCCATTCCACTTCTCTGAAGTCCACTAGCAGATTTCTCTTTTGTCAACAAATTATGTTTTGTTGCCCATCACCTGACTCTGCATGGACTTGGACACACAGGTGCCAGCCGTTTGTGAAGAGGCAGATTTACCTTCATTTTAAAATCTGTGATCTGGCACCTCTTAAACCAAAAGTGTCAAGGCCTCTATTTCCAGGAGAAGATTCTGACAGTTTTGGCTTGATAAGAGTCAGAAAAGGCCATGCTATAGCTGGAACCATTCTTGCTCTGGTTTCACAGTGGGTGGTGAGAAAGCCAAGAAGCCAAGAAAGCCAAGAAGGACTCTGCCTCCAAGGAGACAACTACTGGAAAAAAACTTGTTCTGTCCTTTCCCTGAGCCAGTGGTATTTTCTTCCTCTTAACAGGAGAATTTTATGCAGCTAATGACTCTTTTAGGAAAAGAACTTCACATGAAAAAAGAAGAGCATTTCTGGAGAAGTATTTGCTTTGCACAAAATGAAAAGTGCAAAGGTTTGGTCCCTAGAGGAAAGGCAACAATGGCAGATCAGTTGACCACATTCCCCTTCCCCTTCCGCTTCCCCTTCCCCTTCCAAGTAAGTACAAAAAAACAAGTCCCGGTGAGGACTCCTGCAACTGCCAATGGCCTATTGCCAAAAGCACAAACAGGAAGAGATGTGACAAGCACACATCATGCTTAGGATTGGAGGTGGCAGGTGGCTGGGTCAGTAGATATGTGCAGCTTTATGCTTCTCACCACTAAGATTTTCAGCAAGGGGGTGGGAGCAGCAGCTGTTCTTGCTCCTAGAGGAGCTGATGCAGGTAGATTCAGGATGGGTGAATGCCCCTAAAAGGACCAGCACATAACAACACAACTCTAGTGGCTGAGTGTAATGGAAGATACTGGTGTCCTAGCAATGAGAACTGGCTATTCAATTACACACATAGATGAAGGGTCAGTGTGCAGATATGGTTGGGTCCTGTCACTAAACCCTGCAGGATGTCACCACAAGAACAGAAAAGTCTCAGCCAATGACAATTAATAAAGCGTGTGTTTAAGTTAACACTTGGGAGAATATGTGCAGAGACCTGAGATGGACACACCCCTCACAGAGGCACCATGAGAAAAAATAATGAAGAAGATGTCTTGAGTCAGGTTGTCCCTTGAAGTGACCTGTGGCTCCCTGTCTTCCCAGTAAGACAGCCCTTTGTTTTGAACATTCTAGTTTTTTTTCCATTTGATTAGTATATTGGTAGGGGGCACAGAACACCTGTCAAGTAGCCTTCCCTTTCTGATATTATATGGATTGACTCCCTGCTCTAACAGTGGCCCTCAGATAAGCAGCACCACAGCTCCTGGAGATGTGGGACCTAACAGATCAGAATGTGTATTTTCACAGGAACTCCAAGGCATTAGTGTGTGCTCTGAAGTTTGAGGGACTAGCAACTGCTGTGTCTCAGAGAATCATCATAAGCACCTCTTCCCAGGTTCCACAGACAGATATTGATTGAGTTGAGGCCCTGGCATCAGTGTTTTTTCTTTTTTCTTGTTTTTAAAGCTCCCTAGGTAATTCCAATGTACAACCAGAATAGAGTGTTCCTGACCCACACTCGTTAGAAGAGAGGGGTACAGATGTCCTGGAAGAGATGTTTGGATGGCCTTGGCCCTCAGCTCTTTTTATAAACCTGCACAGAAAGTTTCAAAACACATTTCTAACAGGACTTAATTGGGTAATGGCAATTAATGTCAAATTAAAAAAAAATATTTGTTTAGCCTCTTCCCCACAAAAGATCCAAGAAGGATGCTGGGGCAAGGATGCTTTGAACTGCTGCAAAAAAGAATCCCTCTCCTTGTTGTCCTTTTTTGGTTTGCTTATTTCATTACTCTAATGTCTGACAAAGGAGAAGAGGATGGGCTGGGGACAGAAAAAACTAAGCAGAAGCAGTGTTGACTGTGGCAATGAAGGAATGCAGAAGGCAAAGAAGGGGGTCTTGAGGTTCTGGGCTACACCAATCTCCTCCCAGATCACATCTGGAATTACTTTCTTGGAGAAAAAGTCAGCTGGAATTACCAACAGAACACCATCTGGAAAGAGGTTCTATAACCACAGACAGAACAGAAGAGGCCACTTTACCACAATGTGACTGGTAGGAATTGTGGAAATGTAAGGAGGCTGGCTAGGCATCCACTGGACACAGCAGCCAAAGGGATGGAGCTGGGGGCTGCACCTAAGAAGGATGGGTTATGGTCCCCCAGGTGGGTGTCCCAGCCCATAGCAACATGGCGGAGAGTACAGCAGCATCCAGCTGAGAAGGGTGGAAAGCCATAGAGTTTGCTAGCCTGAGAGAGCACTAGAGACAGAGAAGTACTAGGGTGACCACAGGGAAAATACATTGGCACCCACCTACCCTGGGCTCCAGTAGAGGGAGGGCAGAGAGGACTGGAGACACATGGGGAGTTTGCAGTGGTGGCTTGGAGGAGAGAAGTGGGGAAGCATCCATGGGGATCCTGGGGCTGACTCATTGCCCACTCCTTGGGTGGATGGCACTGTGCCAAGCATTTCTGTATGAGGGGTCCTCATAGCCCCACCCAGCAGTGCCTGAGCCTAGCACCTGATCACAATTCTTTGACTTGCACCTAAATAAAACTCTTCCTTCCAACCCTCTCTGAGCATAGATACAATAGTTGGCACCTGAAGAGGTATTTCTTGCCCAGTAGTACCTGGGCCTGAGGGCTGATTACAAACTCTCTGACTTACATTTGGGTCTGTCAGTCAGTCCCACACAGTGGCATGCAAGCCTGGTGGCTGATTCTAGATTTATTGCTTTGCAACTGAGTCAGTCCTTGTTGCCCAGCAGAGCCTGGGCCTGGCTGCTGATCACAAACTCTCTGACTTACAGCTGGGTCAGACGGTCAGCCCCACACAGTGGCAGCTGAGCCTGGTGGCTGAACATGGATCCATTGGTTCATAAATCAGTTGGTTTGTCTGACCCACTGGCTTCTGGGCCTGGCAGCTGATGATAAACCCACTGGATTACAATGAAGTCTTTCAGTCTAGCCCAGTGGCCCCTTAGCCTTGCAGCAGATCACAGATTCATTGGACTACAATAGGGTCTTGCTGCCTAGCCCAGTGGTGCCTGAGCCTGGTGGCTGATCACAGATTCATTGATTTACCTCTGAATCTGTTCCACCAAGCTGCACCTGAGCTGGTGGCTGATCCATTGTATTACAATTGAACCTCTCTATCTAGCCCAGCAAAGCCTGAGTTTGGTAACTGATTTATTGATTAACAACTGAATAGGTAGGTCTGTCACCCAAGCAGCATTTGAGCCTGGTGGTAGATCACAGATCGATAGGATTACAACTAAATCTATCCTCCCAGCCTAGCAGTTCCTTAGCCTGGCAGCTGATCCCATTCTGATTGGATTACAATAAAACCTAAAAATGGGGAGGGAAAAAAAAAAAAAAAAAAAGAATCCCAGAAAGATCACTAAATGAAACAGAGGCAAGAAAATTATCAGATATGGAATTCAAAAGAATGATGATAGAGAAGCTCAATGGGCTCAGCCAGCTCAAAGAAAACTACAAACAACTCCAGGGGAACTACAAAGAACTCCAGGGAAGCTACAAGGAACTTACTGAGAACTACACCAGCATTAAAAATGACATAGAAACTATCAGTAAGAGCCAGGAGGGAATGAAGAATACAATTTCTGAATTGAAGAATAAGTAGAAGGAATCAACAGCAGGCTAGAGGAAGCAGAGGATCTGATCATCGAGCTGGACAACAACCTAGAAGAATATTCCAAGACAGTGCAACAGAATGAAAAATGGCTGGAAAAGAATGAAGAGGCTTTAAGAGAGCTGCAGGACAACATGAAGTGTTATAATATGTGTATCATTGGGAAGCCAGAAGGAGAACAGATACAAGGAATGGAAAACCTATTCAAAAAAGTAATGATAGAAACTTTCCCTAACATGATGAGTGAAAATGTTACTCAAGTTCAGGAAGCACAGAGGGTCCTAATGAGGATGAATTCAAACACACCCACCCCAAAACACATTATATTTAATATGGCAAATTTCAGAGATAAAGAGAGAATCCTAAAAGCATCAAGATAGAAACAGCAAATAACATATAAGGGGGCTCCAATAAGGTCATCAAATGATTATTCAACAGAAATAATACAAGACAGAAGGGGATGGCAAAAAATATTCCAAGTAATGGGAAACAAAGGCTTGCAACCAAGAAAACTCTAACCAGCAAGGCACTCATTCAAAATGGAAGAAGAAATAAAAAGTTTCCCAGACAAAAGAAGACTTAAAAGAATACATCTCTACCAGCATTGCAAGAAATGCTAAAGGGTCTGCTTTTAAAATATGAAGAAACAGAGATGGAGAGGAACACAGGTACAAAGTGGGAAAATTGTGATGAATAAATATCAATCAATAATAACCTTAAATGTAAACAGGTTAAATGCACCAATCAAAATACATAGGGTAGCTGAATGGATAAGAAAACATGGCCTACATATATGCTGTCTTCAAGACCCACCTCAGAACAAAAGATTGACATTGATTGAAAGTGAAGGGATGGAAAAATATTTATCAAGCAAATGGATATAAAAATGGCTGGGGTAGGAATACTTATTTCAGACAAAATAGATTTTATGATGAAGGCCATAAAAAGAGGTAAAAAGGACATTTCATAATACTTAAGGGAACAATCCATCAAGAAGAAATAACTCTAGTAAACATGTACGCACCCAATGTAGGAGTTCCAAAATATATAAGGAAAATATTGGAGGACTTCAAGAAGGATATAGATAGCAACACACTAATAGCAGGGGAATTTAATACCCCACTATCAACAATGGACAGATCTTCCAAACAAAAAGTACCAAGGATATTGTGGCATTGAACAACACTCTAGAGGAAATGGACCTGATATATACAGAACCTTTTACCCCAAAGAAGCAAAATATGCATGTTTTTCAAATGCACATGGAACATTCTCTAAGATAGATGACATAGTAGGTCACAAGACAAGCCTCCACAAATACAGGAAAATTGAAATCATACCAAGCATCTTCTCAGATCACAATGGCTTGAAACTAGAAACCAACCTCAAGGGAAAAAACCAAACACACTCTAACTCATGGAGACTGAGTAACATGTTTTTAAGCAATGAGTGGGTAAACAATAAGATCAAAGATGAAATCAAAAAAATTTCTGGAAACAAATGATAATGAATACACAATTGTCCAAAACCTATGGGACACAGCAAAGGGAGTCCTCAGAGGGAAATTCATAGCAATACAGACCTACCTAAAAGGATAGAGAAAGCTTAAACAACCTAACCATAAAGCTGCAAGAACTAGAGGAGCAACAACAAAGCCCAGAGTAAGTAGAAGGAAGGATATCATCAAGATCAGAGTAGAATTAAATAACTTAGAGACTTAAACTAAAAATTCAATAAATCAGCAAGTCCAGGAGCTGGTTCTTTGAAAAAAATAAACAAAATTGACAAACCTTTAACCAGACTCATCAAGAAAAAGAGAGAGAAGACCCAAATAAACAGAATCAAAAACCACAGAGGAGAAATCACAACTGATACTTTAGAAATACAAAGGATTGTAAGAAATTACTACAAACAACTATATGACAAGAAATATGACAACCTGGGTGAAATGGACACATGTCTGGAAAGGTATAATTACCAAAACTGAATCCAGAAGAAGCAGAAAGCCTGAATAGGCCAATAACAACTACTGAAATTGAAGAAGTAATCAAAATTCTCCCAAAGCACAAGAGCCCTGGACCAAATGGCTACACAGGTGATTTTTACCAAACAATTAAAGAATAATTAACTCCTATCCTTCCCAACCTACTCCAAAAATCCAAGAAAAGGAAAGACTCCAAACTTTCTATGAGGCCAATATTATTTTAATCCCCAAACCGGGTCAAGACACAATTAAGAGAGAAAATTATAGGCCAATATCTCTGATGAACATAGATGCTAAGATTCTCAACAAAATATTGGCCAACAAGATCCAGCAATACATTCAAAAGATCATATACCATAATCAAGGGGGTTTCATCCCAGGGATGCAAAGATGGTACAACATTCACAAATCAATAAGTACACTATACCATATCAACAAAATGAAAGACAAAAACCATATGATCATATCAATAGATGCTGAAAAAGCATTTGATAAAGTACAGCAACCATTTATGATAAAAAACCCTCAGCAAAATGGGAATAGAGGGAGCATACCTCAACATCATAAAGGCCATGCATGAGAAACCTGAAGCCAACATCATACTCAATGGACAAAAACTAAAAGCTTTCCTCCTAAGATCAGGAAGGAGACAAGGCTGTCCACTTTCTCCACTTCTGTTCAACATCGTTTTGGAAGTTCTAGCCATAGCTATCAGACAAGAGAAAGGAATTAAAGGTATCCAAATTGGAAAGGAAGAAGTCAAACTGTCTTTTTTTTTTTTTTTTTTTTTAAAGATTTTATTTATTATTTCCAGAAAGAGAGGAAGGGAGAGAGGCAGAGAGGGAGAGAAACAGAGAAACATCAATGTATGGTTGTCTTTCACCTGCCTCCAGCCATGGATCTGGCTGGAGACCTGGCTTGCAACCTGATTATGTGCCCTGACTGGGAATCGAACCAGCGACCTTTGGGTTTGCAGGCTGGCACCTTATCCACTGTGCTACCAGCCAGGGCCCAAACTGCCATTATTTGAAGATAACATGGTAGTGTACATACAAAACCCAATAGGCTCCACCAAAAACTTACTTGACCCAATGAGCAAATTTGGGAAAATAGCTGGATATAAAGTCAATATCCAGAAATCAAAAGCATTTTTGCATACCAATAATGAAGCATCAGAGATAGAAGCTAGAAAACAAATCCCATTTACCATAGCAACAAGAAAAATAAAGTACTTAGGAATAAATTTAACCAACAAGGTAAGAGACCTGTACTCAGAAAACTACAGAACATTGAAGAAAGAAATTAAGGAAGATACAAATAAATGGATAGGTATATCATGTTCATGGATGGGAAGAATTAACATCATTAAAATATCCATACTACTCAAAGCAATGTATAGATTCAATGCAATCCCAGTCCCAACTAAAATACCAATAACAGACTTCACAGAAATAGAAAAAATACTTCAAAAATTTATACGGAGCCAAAAATGCCCATGAATAGCCACAGCAATCTCGAGGAAGAAGAACAAGGTAGGAGGAATCACAATACCAGACATCAAACTATACCACAAGCCTGTTGTCATCAAGACAGTCTAGTATTGGCATAAGAATAGACATATAGATCAATGGAACAGAATAGAGAGCCCCAAAATAAACCCAGGACTCTATGGTCAATTAATATTTGACAAAGTAGTAAGTAACATAAAATGGAGTAAAAACAGTGTTTTCAACACATGGTGTTGGGAGATCTGGACAGCAACATGCAAAAAAAATAAATAAATAAACTAGACCACCAACTTATACCATGCATCAGAATAAACTCAAGATAGATAAGGGATGTAAACATAAGCATGCCACCATAAAGGTCCCAGAGAAAAACATAGGCAGTAAAATTTTAGATATCTTACACAGAAATATGTTTACTGATACTTCACTAAGGGCAAAGAAAATAAAAGAACAAATCAACAAATGGGACCATATCAAATTGAAAAGTTTCTGTTCAGCTAAAGAAAACACCAGCAAAATTCAAAGGGAACCAACTGTATGGGAAAACATAGTTGCCAATGATACATCAGACAAAGGTTTGATATCCAAAATACATAAATAACTCATGCAACTCAACACCAGGGAGACAGACAGCCCCATTAAAAAATGGGCAAAGGACCTGAACAGATAACTCACTGAGAAAGGCATACGAAGGGCCCAAAGGCATACGAAAGAATGCTAAACATCATTAGCCCTCAGAGAGATGCAAATTAAAACCACAATAAGATACCACCTCACACCTGTCAGAATGACAATCATCAACAAATCAAGAAACAACAAGTGTTGGTGAGGATGTGGGGAAAAGTGAACCCTGGTGCACTGTTGGTGGGAATGCAGACTGGTGCAGCCACTATGGAAAACAGTATGGAGTTTCCTTAAAAAACTAAAAATGGAAATGCCTTTTCATCCAGCAATTCCACTACTTGGACTATACCCAAAGAATCCTGAAACACCAATTCATAAGAACCTATGTACACCTATGTTCATAGCAGCACTATTTACAATAGCTAAGTGCTGGAAACAGCCTAAGTGCCCATCAGTGGATGATTGGATCAAAAAACTTTGGTACATTTACACAATGGAATACTATACAGCAGAAAGAAAGAAGGAACTCCTACCCTTTGCAACAACTTGGATGGAACTGAAGAGTATTATGCTTAGTGAAATAAGCCTGTCAGTGAAAGACAAATAGCATATGATCTCACCCATCTCAGGACAATAATGAACAAAACAACAAACAAGCAATACAGAACCAAATACATGTATACAATGAACATATCTTCATTGGGAGGGGGGTGGTGGGAAGGGAAAGGAGGAAGCAAAGAAGGGAAGCATGTTAACCAAGGAACTATTATGGAAGAACCATGTACATGGACAGCAAGTGGGATTGACTTTGGTGGGGAGTGGGTGGGTGGGGAAGGGGACAGAGGGAAAGAAAAAGGAGATGGATGTAATACAATGACAATAAAATAAAAATAATATAAAATAAAAATGTGAGAGGTATATTCAAGACATAAAAATCAAGAAGGGGGTATTCAGGTAGCAATGGGTGATGGAAAGAGCCAGGCAGACTCCACACCCAGTTGGATCAGTTTTGCCCATGTCTTCCGAGTGGCTGCTGTTGCTTCCTGTCATAAACTCCTTCAGTCTCTACTGTAAGCCCTGAGAGCCCTATACCAATTTCCAAGGGGAGATAAAAGAAGGTGAGGAGGAGGTGGAGTGGCTCACTCATGAAGATGGTGCAATCCAGTATACTATCATTCTTGTTGCCTCCGCCGAACTCTGGATAATCCTGCATGAGTGTGGAGAGACTCAGATCCATCTCAGAAGAGTGATGACCTTGAATGGGTCCCCCTTGAAGTGAGACTCCCACCATCATCATGACCCCCAAAAGACTAAGTCAGGTCTGTGCAACCATAGAGATCTCAGTGATACTGACTCAACAGAAACTCTGGGTTTCATTGCCTGAAAGTAATTTGTGGGCCAAGACCCACAATGAATGGACCGATAGTCATTGACTACCAGCCCCAGAAAAGGCAGGTAATGAAGGGGAGCAATCAGACTCAAAAGACTAGTAGCTAGGCAAATTTGTATCAGACCAACCACTGGTTGTGCATCCCCAAGAAAGTCTCTTATCCTAAGTTTCTTCATCTATAAAAAGGAGATAATAAAACAAACCTTGAAGGGTTGCTGGGAAGGTAACCTGAATGAGACCTGATTCCCACAGCACTAGTCCCTAACTGTCCTTCAGGCTTCTGGCCCCAGGAGAATCTCAAGAGACAGGTGTTGGTTGATGAAGGGATGAGCACATGCTTGTGTTATTCAGAGTGGAGACTTCAGAAAAAGTGACCTGCTGCTTTGCAACAAATGTCATATCATAGCTAAAACTCAAAATTATTTTAAAAAGCTTACAAAAGAGCACAATTCTCCAGAAACAAGGTCCACTTCATGAGGAGCAAATGACATAGGAATGCATCCTATGTCCTTGACATGCCCTGTGGCATTCCTGGATTAACTGCAGGCTCATCACTTTAAAGACTAGCAACTTGCACAATGCCTTTATTGATACAAAAGATTTTAATGACCCTCTCTCTAAGATAATTTTAAAGCTTCTGTCCACAAAAGACTTGACATGAGGGAAGTAATTACAACTGCTATCCTCTAAAGTGTCTCCAGCAGGTTGACCTGTCCAAAAGGAAGCTAGAACTCCATGCCTTCTGTATGGGTGACATCAGTGAAAGGGTAAGAGGATAGACTGAATTATCTCAGGAGGGAAAGTGTGCTCTCAAACAGACAGAACAGAAAGCACTGCATGCCCTTTCCAGTAAGTTCTGGGAAAGGGCCAAACACTTGATGGGTCCTGGGACTCCACAAAGTTGTGTTGAGGTGACAACCCCTTCCTTGCTTGAGTCCTAAGTGTCTAATAGCTTGAACCCCCAGCTATTAGTGAGCAGGTGCCTGTAGGATGGAGGTAACAATACCTCATGGTTCATTACTGCTGCCAAATTCATGAGCACAGTTAAGTCCCTAACTTCTGGGCCTAACTGTACTTGAAATTTGAAATAATGGCAATCCCCTATATGCTTGCCGATTTTCCCTCCATCTCCCATTGCTTCAAGGGCCTTCTAGATGCTGGTGACTAAAAACAAATGAGTAACATTCAGTGGGGAAGTGGGCTAAAGTCAAGGAAACCTGACTTAGGTGGGTTTGAATTCGAATGAAACAATCAGCCTCATTTCCTTGTGTGTAAATTGGAAACAATTTTCCCTCCTTATAGGATGGCGATGGAGAGGATATCAGCCAAGGAGTTCTAGATTTGTAGTGGCCACTCACTTCTCCCTACTCGGCCAGGTTCCCTTGTTGGCAAGGACCGGAAGGGTTGGTTCCTACATCTGACCCGGGATATCAGGAGATGACCCCCAGGCAATAGACAGAAAGGTCCTTTAGAAGACTAGTCTCCCAGCAGCCTGAGTCCCATTTGGCTCCAGGCACTACCCAGGGCTATCTTGATCCTGACCCTGGACACTCAGTGAAAGGAGGTGCTTTACAGCCTGCTACATATGCCTGGGTGTCCTTCTGAGAAGGCGAGAAGACCTCAGTTTAGTTCAGAGTTCAAATTCTTCCAACCTGGGCAGCCAAGAGTTTCCCCTTTGTCTCTGTTATTACTCTGTCCCTGTTATTGCCCTTCCCCAGGACAAAATTTCCATGAAATGACCTCATTAACATCTGAGACTGATCCGATGCATTACATTTTTGTTTCTAAATTTATCCTGTTCTCATTTGCCTTGTGCAAACTTCTCCCTGTGGAGAATTAGGAGGAGTTTGCAAAAACAATGATAAGCAGTCTAGGATGGGATTAGCTGAGAAGTTGAATGCCTCCAAAGTGCATGGAACTAAAAAGAGGGTGGGCTCCTGGGTTGGCTCAGGCTCTCTGGCTCTCAGGCTCTTTTTCCTTGAGGATGCTTGGGTGATTGTGCTGCAGCTGCCTGCATTTCCCAACAGATGGTATTTGGACAGGAAGAAACTCTTGGCACAGCCTAGGATTGGGCTGGCCTGGCAGAGGGTGGCAGGTTTATTCTCTGGGTGGCCTAGAGGGACGAGGTCTGTCTAGAAGCCTGTCATTCTTTTTTTTTTTTTTTTTA
>PVIW01008788.1:38803-57593 GCA_004026585.1 Noctilio leporinus | reverse complement strand
TACCTCCTTAGTTAAGTTGATTCCTAGGTACTTTATTTTTCTTGTTGCTATGGTAAATGGGATTTGTTTTTTCACTTCTATTTCTGTTGTTTCATTATTGGTATACAAAAATGCTTTTGATTTCTGGATATTGACTTTATACCCAGCTATTTTGCTAAATTTGCTTATTAGGTCGAGTAAGTTTTTGGTGGAGCCAATCAGGTTTTGTATGTACACTATCATATCATCTGCAAATAATGACAGTTTACTCCCTCCTTTCCAATTTGGATACCTTTAATTCCTTTTTCTTCTCTGATGGCTATAGCTAGAACTTCCAAGACAATGTTGAATAGAAGTGGAGAAAGTGGGCAGCCTTGTCTCGTTCCTGATCTTAGTGGGAAAGCTTTCAGTTTTTGTCCATTAAGGGAACCACTTTCTATAACAGAGTTCTCAGTCTTTGAGAACAGAGCCTTTTCTTCAACATTCTTTTTTTTTTTTAAAGATTTTATTCATTATTTTCAGAGAGAGGGCAGGAAGGGAGGAAGAAAGGGAGAGAAGCATCCATGTGTGGCTGCCTTTCACCTTCCTCCAGCTACGAACCTGGCTGGAGACCTGGCTGGAGACCTGGTTATGTGCCCTGGCTGGGAATCGAATCAGCGACCTTTGGGTTTGCAGGCCAGGGCCTTATCCATTCAGCCACCATCCAGGGCTTAACATTCTTAACTTTAAAAATTCAGGTCTTCACACCTGTTTTCAGTTAAAACATTAAGTGTAAGTAAAGTAAATTCAGTATACAAAATCATTAAAATAATGTCTAATTTGTAGGATGCTTTCTTATATGTACATTGTGTTTTGAAAGTGAAAACCACCCTATTCCATCTGTTTAAATATCTCCCCTGTGATATTATTTTGCTTTTCAAACACAAATTTCTTAACTTCTAGCCTATCGTATCTGCATAAGAAGGATTGAAATTAACATTTTTTTGGAGGGTTTTTAAAGTCCAGGAGTTTAGGGGAAGTCTTAGGGGAAGCTCAATATGGCTTTTGATGCTGCTTCATGGTCTGGCCCTTTCAGCCCATCATCCTCCTTTACAATGGACTTATTATACAGACTCATTCCTTTAATGGTCCTCTTACTGGTTGATGGGTCTATTATCTCTTTGGAAGCTCCCAAGAGCTAAATTTATTATCAAATTGTGGTCTCTCCTAAGCTATAAATCCCACTCCCACCTCCACTCCCACACTGGTCTATTTCCAAGACCACCTCTCCTAACTGTAAAGCAGAAATATTGCAACACACTGATACTCAGAAACCAAGGAAGTAGGATTTTTAAAGCCAAGGAAGCAGCCACATTCCTATAACAAACTGAAAAATAATCACCATTGTCTACATTCAGAATAATCATAAATTAAAAGTGAAGGGCTATTACTTTTAGCAACTTGCTGATATATGGGGTCTGTACAGAAGATATCCAGTCATGTAATATGAAAAAATAGAGAAATTATTTAAGTAAATACAAGATAAAAGAAACATTATACATAGGACAATGATGCCTCTGTCTCTTCAAAGTAGGCACCTTGGGACTTCACACAGCTCTCCCAACCACCAAGAGTTGTCCCATTGTATTTTCCTGAATCTCATCAACAGTGTGAAATCTCTTCCCTTACAAAGGTGATTTTAGTTTTGGTAAAAGCTAGAAGCCACAGAGTGCCAAATCTGGGCTGTAGTGAGACTGAGTTACCTGGGTGATTTGATGTTTTGCAAAAAAACTCTGCCCGAGATAAAATGCATGAGCAGGTACATTGTCATGATGAAACTGCCTATCACCAGTTGCCCATATCTGCGGCCTTCCAAATCATCCAAATAGTTTCCATTGAGGAATGTTCAAACTTAACACAAAATTTGATGCAGATCAAATTTTGATCTACTCCATCATTTTGAATGTGATGGCCACACAGTACACATGCTAATTCAACAGCATCTACTGTCCCCACTGACTAGTAAGTGAGGTCATCATTGTTCACACATGCACATGCCAGTCCACTTTCCTTGGCTGCCAGGTTACATAGATGTCATGCAAACTGTTCCCCTTATATTAATGATTGTACTTTTTTTTTTTTTTTTGACAGACCTCATTTTCCACCCTTTCCTGTCAATTGTAGCCTATCTTTCCCCATTGCTTCATCAAAGGACTTCAGGTTCTGTTTGCTGGATCTTTCAAAGTAACATTAGAGCTTGTGTGTGCACAAAAACTAGTTCAACTCAGCTTTTGTTCTCTCAAAAAGTTCAACCGAGGTCAATTATTTATTGCATTTGTACAAGACAAACTGATTCTTACAACTAGGCTTGCTTATCAAGAAACTGAAGAATCTCTCAAAATCATTAATGCAGAACAAATGTTGAAGGTACAGACTGTGCATTTCTTTTGTCTTAGTTTCTTTGGTCAAAATTGAGTTGCACCCACCAGAACAGAATGCTCTCCTTATAATTTATTTTTAAATTTTATTCATTTCTTGTTGTCGTATTACAATTGTTACATTTTCCCCCTTTGCTCTCCTCTGCCTCACCCACCCCACCTCTCCTACATTCAGTTTCCCCCTCATTGTCCACGTCTACGGGTCATTCATGCTAGCTCCTTGACTAAACCATTCCCCTTCTTTCCCACCAGCTTCTCCTCCCCTCGCGCCTCTGGTTACCTTCATTCTGCTCTGTTTCCATGTCTCTGTTCTTATAGTTTAAATTGCCAATTTCAGAGCAATAATACTAGATCCCCTCAAGTATTGTGATCCATTTATTCTTTCCTCTACTTCCTCAACCAAAAAGGTCTTTATACTATTTAACAAACTATCACCTACCTCAACACTAATATAGAAATCCACTATAATCTTCAATCTATCTTACGACTATTACCTTTGGTCTTCCCCTGGGACTTCTACAAGATCCCTTTTTTTAAAAAAAATAACTATTTTACATTTCTTTTTTGTTTTAATTTTTATTTATTGCCCTGGCTGGTATGGCTCAGTGGATTGAACACTGGCCTGAGAACTGAAATGTTGCCAGTTCAATTCTGATTCCCAGTCAGGGAATGCAGGCTGGGTTGCAGGCCAGGCTTATCAAGGTTTCTTTCCCTCTTTTTCTCTCTCCCTTCCCTTCTCTCTAAAAATAAATAAAAATAAAATCTTTAAAAATAATAAATTTTTATTTATTGATTTCAGTAAGAGATACCAGTTTGTTGTTCCACTTATTTATGCATTTATTGGTTCATTCTTGTATGTGCCCTGGCCGGGTATCAAACCCACAAACCTGAGCGTATTGAGATGTTACTCTAACCAACTCAGCCACTTAGCCAGGGTAACAATTTTACATTTCAACTTAAAAATTGTTTGAAAAGTTGAAGTGCACTTACTAAAATCCTTTTTCCTTTCTTCCCCGTCCCTCTTTTCTTTTCTGGCACTCAAGATTTAGCCACGTGTAGAAGAAAACAGGACTGATTGGCATAGCCTTTGGTGATAGATAGACCAGGTTTTGTGGTATTGGTCTTGTTATTCAACCTTTCAGGGTTTGATTTTTTTAAATGGTAATACACTCTATCTTATGGAATATTATAAAGACCAAAAGAGGTGTGAAAAGCTTTGAGTCCAGTTCCTGACAGACTGATTACACAGGTAAAGTTTGTATGTTCCAAGTTCCCATGGGGTATAGGAATTGGATCTATTCACAGAAACTACTGTTTCCAGGATTTCCCTGATAATAAGAATTTCTCATGGCATTGGTTAAAATTACAGTGCCCATGGTCTCATCCCAAGCTTGATGAATCAAAAACTCTAAGTCTTGAGAGCAAAGAAAAAATATTTTTAATAGAAATTCCTTGTAATTCATATAATCAGAAAAGCTATAGAAACACTGATGTAGTCTATCAATATCTGGTACATTCTGTAATTTTAACTAAGGTTCAAAATAAAAGGACATTGTTTCAATAATTTGATTTTTTTAATGTGTGGAGCTTCATTAGGCTCTAGTTAAATTATATAGTTGAGTATTGTATCTGAAATTTACATTAAATATTTTAACTTAGTCCATATTTTCACTGTGAGTTCCACAAAACAGCCAAACTTCATTTTCATTGCTGAATAAAAATACCATTTTTGGCTTTAACTGATCTAGTATCAGCATAATAAGAGCCAAGAACACTATAAAGCACTTTGGTAATGTATAGCACCACAAAAGTGTTTATTATAATAATTATTAACCACTACAACTATAATAATGATCTACACCTACAAGCCTTGACTTGTGAATTAACCAGCTAGCTTCATTTTAATACACTTTTAGCAAATATCTCTGTGCATCATAGAGACAAAGCTTGAAATATTATTATATATAAAACAGCACAAACATCCCTTTTTGAACCCAAATTACTTTTTATTTTTTCTTTCTTTCTTTTTTAAAAAATATTTTATTTATTTATTTGGAGAGAAGGGAAGGGAGAGAGAAAGAGAGGCATAGAAATATTGATGTGAGTGAGAAATATCAATTGGCTGCTTTTCACATGCCCTCAACCAGAGATCTGGCCAGCAACCCAGGCATGTACACTGACTGGGAACTGAACCTGCAACCTTTTGGTTCACAGGCCAGCACTCAACGATGAAGCCCCATCAGCCTGGGCCATTTTTTTTTTTTTTCTTTTTTGGTTCTGGCAAAGTTCATGATTTAGGTTATGTTTTGCAATGTGTTTAAATACCTTTGTATTTGTAAGTATTTGGCATCCAGATATATCTTTATTTTTCATGCCAACATGACACTGTGGACGGTATTATATGTGGCAGGGACTCAGAGGAATGTGAAAATGAGGAGGAAAGGATGGGAGAATTGTTGGATAGATCTAGGTTCTAGCAGCAGTTCCTTCTGAATGAGTAACTTTTCAACAAGGAACATTTACTCTGCTCCTACTAGATGCCAGCTACCTTTCTCACTCCTGAACATAGCTAATGATTGCTTTATTGGCTTACAGGTCTCAGTTTTGCCTCCAAGTCCTATCTATGATCAGTTAGAGACAAAGCAATTGGTGGTGACTGGCAGATATTGTTAAAAAGAGCCAGGCTGCTCTTGGTTGCCCAGGGCCATAGTTGACAATAGTAGTTGATGCTCTATTATTAGAACTGCCTATAAGTCTTCTATTTTATGTCTTTGCCTATCTCTTCCAGTATCAAGGCAACAACAACAACAAAAGAAATGCTGATGGTTTATCTTGCTCTCATCCACTGGAATTAGTATGAGATGAACATGCTTTAAGATTATTAAACCAGGCATTAAACACTACCTAGATTCTAGATTATACCATCAGGTATTTGTTTCAAATGATTCTTTAGTTGTTTCCTATTCACATTATCTCTTTTTTTTAATTTAGCAAGTTCCCTTCTACATTTTCCCCCTACAACATAGTACCTACAAGAAAACTATATATATGGAAGGTACTCAAATGATGGTTAGAACAAATAAATGTAAAGAAACACATTACTTCATTAACTGCAATGTAGGATCTTGCTGGTGACCATTTCTCTTTGTTTGAACTCAGTAAGTGATATTTTAAAAATTCTATAAGTTTTTTACAAGTTGGAAACTACCAGCCATAGGAAAGTCTAAACATGGTCACTAACAATGCTTAATTATACTACCAATGAGTTGGATTAGGGTATTTTTTTCTCATTCCAGAAATTAGAAAATACAGAAAGTAAGAGTTTGCAATAAAAAATTTGGTTACTTTTAGTTTTATAGTATAGTACAGATATTCTATTTAACTGCTATGCATGTGTTTATATTTTTCTTGAAATCACTTTTACTTTTTCATTATTTTTGACAAGATCTTATTAATTTATTTTTAGAGAGGGGGGAAGGAAGGGAGAAAAAGAGGAAGAGAACATCCATCAGTTGCTTCTCATACACATCCTGACCAGGGACCGAACCTAAAACCAGGCATGCGCCTACACTGGGAATCAAACCAGGGAACTTTGCTTTGCAGGATGATGCCCAATCAAGCCACACCAGTCAGGGCTCTTTTTCACTATTTACATCTTGGTGCGTAGTCTTTCCAATTTGCTTCTATGCATCAATACATTTTTTTTCCATAAAAATGAGTGTACACTTACGTTGTGGTTGACTGTAAGCATAATATCTCTTTTTATAAAGATGCTCATTTTTGAATGAATGAATGAATGGTGAAGGCAAGGGGTGGAGATGGCAGCAATATCTGTAGAGAGATGACTGATCAGGGACTTGGAATTATTGTTTCATAAGTAATGTGTTTGATTTCCACTTTGATTTAAATTTATTCTAGGGTACAGGTCATATCCTTACATCAGTACTTCTCAGAATATAGAATAATTCATAATTATCTGAGTAGTTTATTTTAAAAATGTAGAAAGTCTCCAGTCCAAAACCTTAGGGATTCTGATTTGCTAGATAACCAGATATTTGACTAACCAGCACTTACCTCTACTTCCCATTTTCATCCTAATTTCCCTTTGGAAGAATCTACCATTATGTCCAGTGTTAGGAAGAGTCACCTGGCTTGGGCGTTAGGCCCCATCATTTGAAGGCTCTTTTTCAGAACTTTCAGTCTAGAGCAGAGATGCAATGACAAGGTTAGAACTGGGGATAGTTAAATGTCATCCCTGTCCTATGATTCTTTGTGGTTCCTCTAAAGCTTTCTTGGTTCTAATCTCTGATCAGTTCTGTGATATCCTTGATATCAGTCCTTGATATCTTTTCAATTGGTTCCTTCTTTGCCTAAGGTAGCCCATGTTGGTTTCTGTTGCTTGTAACAGTGAATTAAAACCAATATGGAGGATCTATACCAGTGAAATATACGAACATATTTTTAGCAAGTTCTCCAGGTGGTTCTGATGCAAGTGGGTCCTCAAACTACACTATGAGAAATATTCTACTAAGCACATGGTATCCTTGTATTTATGTAGAAGGCACTCAGTAAGTGCTTGCTGGGTAAATGGATGGATAGATCTTGAATTGTAAAGTAGCCTGACCTCAGGTCTACTAATGCTAGACTTTTGTCAAATAAATGTCGGTATACTAACGTTCCCTAAAGTTGTCTTCTTAGGTGTATGTGCTCTTTTATTTCACTGTAGTTTAAACCCATAATTTTGAAGCACTTTAGAAAAGTCACAAACAGCCAGAATTGATAAGGAGGAATTCACATTAGAATATTTAAAAAATATATTTTAGCTCTGGCTGGTGGCACAGTGGGTAAGGCACCTGCCTGCACCCAAAGGTCACTGATTAGATTCCTAGCCAGGGTACATAACCAAGTCTTCAGCCAGGTCTGTAGCTGGAGGCGGGTGAAAGGCAACCATACATTGATGTCTCTCTCCCTCTCTCCCTTCCCCTCTCTCTAGAAATAACAAAATAAATTAAAAATCTAAAACAAACAAGCAAACAAACAAATATATATATTTATATATATTTGATTATGCTATTACAATTGCCCAAATTTTTGCCCCATTGACCCCTCCAACTCATCTGGATGTGACTTTATTAATTCCTTATTGTTGTACTTCCATACAGCTCAGTGTTCTGATGATTCTGGGTGATTTTTTTTGTAGTCTAGTTTTAACTTTCGCTATGGTTGTGTTTACCTACAACTCCTTGACTGGGAATCTCTTATTTTAGACTCTTACCAATAATAATGAAATGGAATTTTATAGGTGTAGCCATAGGTTTTTGTTTGGCTTCTGTTTTTCATTTTCTTTCTGGATGATGGCATGGATCTTTGAAACCTTGCATATTTCTTCAGTATTTTATATACCAAAGAAAACTAACAAACCCATAAAGATAGCTGATTAAAATAATCTTTTCTTGGTTAAGTAGATGGAAAAGTATGCCAGAAACTAATGGAATTTTTCCTGACTTTGACCTTGATGTTGACTTCAAAAGTTGGAGCAAAGGCCATGCTTTGATTAATGTTCATGATTTCATCATTATTCTAAAAAGTACATAAATATTAGCGATAGCTCTTTGTAAGAATTTTCTTTCATATAAAGATAGAGCCCTCTTTATTATTCATACAACTTCAAGAAATGTGGAAAAGCACCTGTGTACCCCAAGGACCTAGATTTATTTATTTATTTATTTAAAAGATTTTTATTTATCATTTCCAGAGAGAGAGAAAGGGAGAGAGGCAATGAGGGAGAGAAACATCAATGTATGGTTGCCCTTCACCTTCCTCCAGCTAAGGACCTGGCTGAAGACCTGGCTTGCAATCTGGTTATATGCCCTGGCTGGGGAATCAAACCAGCAACCTCTGGGTTTGTAGGCCAGCACCTTATCTACTGTGTTACCAGCCAGGGCCCAGAACCTAGATTTAGTTGACGTTAATATATTTTTGGAACAGTTTGGCTCCCTACTAGTAATTTCTCAAGCTTTTCCATTTGAGAGGCACTATGACACTGGCCAAGAACTTGCGCACAGAATTTGAGTCCTGGTTCTGCAATAAGCTAGCTACAATTGTGGATTTGTTTGTCTGTTTTCTCCCACTACTTGGATAAGGATAATGTTTTATTTGCCTTCTTATCCTTAGCACCTGGCCCATACTTAGTACTCAGCTAATGTTTACTTAATTAAGTTTGGATTCTTAACCTTGAGCAACTCAGTCTTTCTGGATTTCAGATTTGTCCTTGTGAAATAGACCGGTTATTCTCTAACACTATTCCCAGTTCTGACATTCTGTGATTATATGATTTGTGTCCCCTGAAACCAACTTCCCTAAAAATCTCTCTTGTTTAGGGCATTGAGAAATGGCATTGCATTACTTACTTTGTTGTAAGTGGCTTCCTCATCTCTGAGTCATTCTTACTGAAAACTATTTCAAAGAGCCCTCAGTATTGCTGTATATTTTGTGGAGAACAACTTGGAGAATTGCCCATTCAATATTTACTTTAACAGTTTGGGGCCGAGTTCTCTGCTCCATGAAGACTGCTGAGATATTTCACATAGCTTCTTAAAGATATCTTCCATCTCAAGGAGTTTGGTACTTATCTTATTTGATCAACTTGACCACATTTCAGCAAATTTGGTGGTCAGCTAACAAGAGTTCAGATGCCAGGATATCTATTCATTACAATGTGATATAGCTTTTCTTTACCCTTTATAGTAGAATTTTACTTGAAGAATCATAGAAACATAAGAGTTGGAATCATAACATCAACGTTGTAGAAGGTTAGAGTGGGAAGGGTCTAATGTTTGTTGTGGTTGCCTGAGTGGGGTATAGTGTGAGGGTTCTAATTAGGTACACCTCTGAGTTGTACTCATTTATCCTAGCTTCAACCAGCTCAAGAGTAAGCCTTTTTGTGTCCACTTTCCATGATAATCTTCCAAATAAGCTTATTTAAAATTTTTTTCGCTGTTAAATAAAATTTTGACTTATCAATTTAGTCCAACTTGTCATTTACAGATAAAGAGGCTCAGAGGATAAGGGGTTTGATCTTAGAGGTCACCAAAAGACTTAGACCGGCTCCTAATTTTCAAAAAGATTGTCACAAGTAGATCTGATGGTAAAAGTGGAAAAACCAGCAGAAAGAGAAAGCTTAACTTTGGAATTTACTAAGTGCTAATACACATCATTTGATCTTCATAATAGATTTATAAAGCAAGCAGAACAAGGATTATCAATCTCAATTTGCAGATGAGGAAACTGACCTTGGGCAAGGTCAAGTGGCATGTACAAGGCCAAAAATGTTAGAACCTAGCCTAGGGCTCAAGCCTTCAGACTTTGAACCCAGTATTTTTTGCATGCCACCACACTACAGGCAAATGAAAAACCCATGACAAATAAATGTGTCAACATACCTTAGAGACATGAGTCCGGAGTAGATAGAGGGCAAACTCACAAGCTCATGCCTGAGGATATGATTTGGCAATTGTGTGCATTTCCCCAATGTTATCCAATGCTGCCCTTGCTCACAGTCTGAATCATCCACATTGTTTCCCTTTGGGGAACATTTGAGCATACTTCTCCCTGCGCTATTTTAGCAATATCAATTTGCTAATTATGAAGACAAAATTACCTTATTAGATCATATGGAAACCTGCCTTTTAGTGTTGTCAGGCTTTTGTTCCTGCTGGCTAAAAGTCTTTCGGTATTCCCTAGAAGAATTTACTTAGCCAAAATGCTTAATGTAAATTTAGGCACATTTTCTTATATGTTAAAGTCTAACTTTCTCTTTAATTTTCTTTTCCTATTCTCTACTCTTATCTACCTCACTAGTAATTATTCACTATTCAAAAGGTGAAATATCTTTTCAAGGGCAAAAAGAAAATTTAAAAAGAAATGAATTTATAATTTTATAATATAAAACTCTATGTAATAGATTGAAACATTTTAGAAATTAGACTGTGAAAAATAGGCAGCATTTGAAAAGAAACAGTTGTCTTTCTCGGGGAAACAACTGGGTAATACTTTAACTGTGTAGTGCTTTTAAATGTAATGTGTAAACCAGTTTGAAGTTTGAAGATAAGTCATATCTGATGAGTTTACCTTTCTCAGTACTTTAGGAAAGGTTTCTAGGGCCCTTAAAGTCATAAAAATTAATGAACTGTGTGAAATGCAGGGAAATAATTTAAACTAATTTCATTATAGAGAAAACTCAGAATATTTGGTCCATCTTGGAAGAACATGTATATTTTTGAACATTTGCTACTGTATTTATAAGCTAATTATAAATTAACAAGTTTCCTCTTCTTGAAGAAGTTATTAGGTATTTTTGCTCACTATGGGTAGGATGAAGATAATATTTGGGAAAAGGAGAAGAAAACAAGAAGCTGATCATGGAGCTAAGACTCGATCCTTCTCTTTGCCCAAGAGAAAACAATATATGAGAACTTTAATAAATCCTTATGTCTCTTCGGGATTGAGTACAGATGAGAAAGATGGAAAGGTGCAAGAAACAATGGCTACAATATAACATAAATTAATTTCAGTTTTATATGAATGGAGCCTGAAAGTAAATAGTCCAGGGTTGGTAAGGCAGATCTGTAATCATCAGGGACACAGACTCTTTTTTGCCTTGTTGCTCTGTCACCTTCTACATGTGGTTTCTACCTAGTGGCCCAGAATCATTGCTGGAGCTTCAGCCATTATGTTTTATTTTTAGCCCAAATGAAGGAGAGAGAGATAAAGAAGGTTGTACAATCTTTAAGGAGTCTTCCAGGAAATCCCAAAGGACAATTCTGCTAACATTAATTGATTAGAATTAGTCGCACAGATATATCTAACTGCAAACAAGCTTTTTCCCCTTCTCTTTTTGAGTGGCTGTAAACCCAGCTAAAATCAAGGTTCCATCACCAAGTGAGGATGATGGGGGGGATGGATATTTGGGATTGTGATTGACACATGTCTTTTTCCACCACAATTTTGGTTAGCAGTTGCCTACCTCTTAAGCATATGCTGCATGAGTTTGCTTAAAATCCCTTTATTTGTCCCTATCTGGACCAAAGTGTAAGTGAACAGCTGCTGCTTCTGGTCCAGTAGAAGAGAGGCAAATCTGAGTGTGACCTAGCTAGGAAATACATCTTAAGATGTTCAGTACTAGATGTGGTTGCTTCTTGGGGAACTCCAAAAGAAGTGAAACTCAGAATGAAAAATTCTGATGTCCTTAATATATCCCTAAACAAACAAACAAACAAACAAATCTAAATTTGTTTAAAATAGCATATGGACCAAATAACCATATTCCAAGCTGGTATATGTATCTGTGTACCATGAGAATTTTCTGGAAAAAAAACCCCAAAAACAAGTTCTATGCAGTTCAAACTTAAACAAGGCAAATGTCTCCAAATATCCTGTAATTTTTTTTTCTTAGCAAGGATCTTGAAAATAATGGTGAAAGCCAGAAATAATTTGAATAAACCCTGTCTTCATTTCAAAAGGATTCATGGGACAATCAAAGTCTATAAGCCGTTGTTAAAAATGTCAAAATAAGAGCTAAGGGTATCGAGATGATTAAGCTTAAAAATTTGTTCTTTAATCCTATGAAATTTGCTAATGAAGTACAGTGAATACTGTAATGGTCTCAATAAATCTATTTGAGACTGTCATTCACAAAATATTATGTTCTTAGCCTGTTGATGGCTTCAGATTAATTGTCACATTGATTGATTGTTGTGTTCCAGGCATTGTACTAAGAACTGGAAAAAACATCTATCCTCAAGGAGCTCCAAGCTGGTGATAACAGCTACTTACAAATTTCATTTTTATAAAAAACAGTACCATTATAATCCATGATCTCAGAACAAAGAATTTAGGATTAAGAGACAGGGATGGCTAACCAAAAACAAAATAAAAAGAGCACAGGCTTAGGACTCAGAAAACATTCACATGCTGTTCAGCCCAAGTGACCTACCTGTGACCTAGAACAGATTACTTAACTGTTCTTAACTTTGGTTTCTTTCAAGGAGAGCATGTGAGCTTATACTATACTTAAAACAAACAAAATGCTATCCTTCTATCTCCTTCCTCTCCTATGGTAGTGCTGTAAAGGTTCCTACTGTTATCTAGCCCCTTTTTTCTCTTTAATCAATGAGGGAGCTGACACTTGTGTATTTATGGGTGTGTGTGTACATGTATGAATGTCATTATTTAGCACTCTTTTCTTCTATCTGACTTTGGAACTAGCTGAGAACTAGATATAGGAAGGAGTTAAATAATTGGAGATCAAAGTACTAGCTTTATTAGTTGTAAAAAACTAAATTGAAAGGTATGGTCTTGATATGTATTCACATTTAACCCCCAAATTTGATAGACTTACTCATCTAGCCACCAGTCCATTGGACACATCCAGGACTTCTAAGCAGGTGCAGGCCTCATACCACTTAGCAGAGAGCAGACCAGATGCAGATGTCTGTGGGCAGGCAGATCCAACCTGCTTGTGTACAGGACTAGAGCTAGGGTGCGGTGAATGAGGCACCTAGGGTGCAAAAGTCAAGGAGACTCTCAGTCTTAGGCTCATGATCACGTCTGCCTCTTGACCTTGAGAGTGAGGAGCTGCTTAAATATTGTGTTCCAGGTGCCTCACTAGTCCTGGCCCTGGTCGACCTTATCCATTTCTTTTTCCTGAACTCATCAATCAAGTAAATCCCTCCTCCTCCTCCTCTAGGGAGAGTGAGTATGGAGGCAAAAGCAGGCCAGAGGCACTACTCCAATGAATGTCTTTGCATATGGAAAGAAGCTGGGGGAAGGACCTTCTCCCTAAAAAGGAGTCAGAGAAGTGAAGTTTCCTGCCCAGACTATACAACCAATGGAGGCTAGGCCCCAGAACTTCTGGTTCCTGTTCAGAAAAAAAGAAGATATCATGCAGCTTTGAGTAATTGAACCCATTCACAAGAGCATTCAATTAAGCAGGTCTTTTTTTTTTTTTTTTTTTAATTACTGTTATCATTTTTGTCTTCATGACTTTTCTAGGTGATTTAAGACAATTATATATTATATTATTTATAAACTCATATAGCATGCAGTGAGATTCAAACACTACGTCTACATTCTGGAACCTACAAATGTGACTTTATTTGGAAAACAGGTTTATGCAGGTATAATTAAATTAAGGATCTGACAAAAATAATTAAGGATCTGGACATGAGATCATCCTTGATTATCTGGTATAGGCTAAGTCCAAGATATGCTTCCTTATAAGAGACACACAAAAAACAGACCAATGGAGAAGAGAAAACCATGTGAATGTAGAGGCAGAGAACTGGGTTAGGCAGCCAAGAACACCTGGAGCTACCAGAAGCTAAAAGAAGCAAGGAAGGATTCTTCCCAGAGCCCTGCCAACACCTTGATTTTGGTTTCTGTTTATTTTTTCCAACATCTTAATTTTGGACACTCCTGGTCTCCAGAACTGTGAGAGAATAAATTTCTGTTTTTTAAGCCATCAGTTTTGTGGCATTTGTTACAGCAGCCCTAGGAAGCTAAAACATAAATGTATATGGCCCTGTATTAGTTACCTATTGTTACAAACCTTAAAGGCTTAAAACAACATCTCACATGGTTTCTGTGGGTCAGGAATTTGGAAACAGTTTAGCTAGATAGCTGGCTCTAGGTCTTTCCTGAGGTTGTAATCAAGCTATTGGTCAGGACTTCTCATGACTTGGCTGTGGTGCCTGAGGATCTGCTTCCAAGATGGCCCACTTACAAGGCTGGCATATTAATACTAGCAGATGGCAGGAGGCCTGAGTTCTTTGCCACGTGGACCTCTCCATGTTCTCAAAACATGGTGCCTGACTCCTGCCAGAATAAGTGAGCCAAGAGAGAACAAAGTGGAAACTGCAATATTGTTTTTGACTTAGCCTGAGGAATTATACACCATCATTTCCTTAACATTTTATTGGCCATACAGGTCATTCTTATTCATTGTCAGAGGGGACTATACAAGGGCATAAATATTGGCAGGTGAGGATCAGTGATATTCATCTTGGTGGTTGCCCGGAATGGGTCTTTAAGCTTTCAGGGTATTTGTGGAGCCAGAATTATTTTCTACACATTATATTTGGAGCCAAGTGCCAAACTATATAAAATCCTCTTTGGAATTGTGAACTTGAGTTATTACAAGTGGTTCAAATATTCAGTTTACTTTCATATTTTAGGTTGAGCCATGTGAAATTTGCTATTTTTGTGAGTAAATAATTGTCCAAAATTCAGCAATTTCATGCTGCTTATAAAAGTGGGACTATAAGCTAGACCACCTTAGGTCAATTTTTGATGTTATAAATATAAAAACACTTTTCTTCAAACCATTAGTTAACCATGCCTTTAAATGAAGAATAAACTACTTTTCAAGCACTCTGGTTATTTTGAAATGTCACCATAACTTTGGTGTTCTAACGTATCAAGGGTGACTTTATGAAAGTAATTGAATACCCCTGGGACAAATTTTCCTCATACACAAATAAGGAATTGAACTAGATGTCATCTAAGCAGACTTTCTATGCAAAACATTTTTAACATGTATGAGCCACTACCAGTTCCTTTTTTCAACTCATGGTAAGAAGAATGCATATTTGAGTTGTAAGAAAATGCCTTTAACCAAATAGGATTATTCATTAACATGTAGTATTAATAGTTAAACTCAGGGTTCCTAATGCTTTTTACTAGTCCAGAGCCTTCCTTCCTCCTTTGTTCTCTAGAAAGCATAGACTGCCCTTTAGTAAGTCAGATTTCTTCATTTGACTTGCTATATTTGATGACATGTTTTGAGTTCACATATTTTCTCATGTGCCAAGTACTGTGTTTTTCATTTCCCACAGAAGAAGGACAAACTGTACATCCCCTGCTGTGTCCAGGGCAGATCTGGCGAGATGTCAACTATGTTAATTGGTATATAGAAAACAGCAATTCTATTTTTATCTAATTGAAAATCCCGACAAACATGCTCCTCTAAAGTAAAGCTCTGTCAGTACAAAGTGATTTTATTACAATAAAAAGTTTGGCAGATGTGTTTCTCCTGCCTCCATTTCACTGGGGCATGCAGAAATGCTGCTGCTTCCTGGCATTTTTCAGTATCAAAAATCTTAACCTCCCTTTTGGAGGTTTAGAATTTGGTACTCAAAACTTTCTGTGAACTGCCAATTGGAATAAAATATCTTTGCTTTAACATGATATTTTTGAACAAAAGATTTACAGAACTATCTATAGGACCTTATTTAAAAGGTAGTTTGAAAAATTTTATTCTACTTTTGAAAAGTCTCCATGTTAAAAATTGCCCCAGGATGAATGGATTATGTAATATAATTGCTTTAGTTAATTGGGATGTGGGAGATGTGGGTGTAAAGGAATAAAAGGTAATGAACTTTGATAAATTTATATGCGCAATAACAAGGGACCAGGGAAAACAATTTTATTGGAGAATGACTATATCTTTAGTGATCCTTCAAAATTCTATGCTGCCTCTTTAATGTTAAAATTCCCCAGGACTCTGTCTCACTCCTGGGAGCTCACTCCCAGGCTAACTTCATATACTCCAAAATTTTACCAGTTACTTGTATACTCAAATTATTTGACCCTATAATACCAGCTTTCTGATACCTTAACATCCTATGTTATACCTGACAGCTCCACTTGCGTGTCTGTTGAGCACCTCAAAATCAATACGTCCAGTCTTTCCATTTCTGATCTGCATATAGAAAGCTTAGAAATTACTACTCTGTTGTTACTACAAGTGAAAAAGATGAATAAACTGAAAAACCAATTCTTCCTAAAATTGACAGAGAAGCAAGATCACAAGGTTTGCAAACAACTGTTCCCAAAATTGGAGACATACAGGGGAACACAGAGAATCGCAGCTTATCAGAACAGAAACTCCTAGCAGAAACCTCCACAGGAACCAGTGCGAGGACTGAAACACCTAAAATGTAATTAATAAATTGCTGGAGACTCAAGCCTAAGAGCTAAAAACTCTAGAGAAATCAGGAATATCCTCTCCCACCCCCACTATTATGAGTTTTACCTCCAGGAGCTCTACCAGGCCCTCACGATGAATACCATAGAAAATTCTCCTGGTGTTTCTGTCAGGAGAAGCGGAAAAGAAGCTGTTTTGAAATATATATATATACCTGCATATTCTCTTTTTAAAAAGGTCATCTGCAGGAGAAATTACTTGTATTTTATCAGAATCTAATCTGCTGTGGCTTTATTAGAGCCTAACTGAATTAGGGGAAGGGAAATACACAAATCCAAACCCTCTGGTCATCCGATCCCCCTAAAGGGTGGGAGTGGAAAGCTGAGTAGCATGGGTAGAGTTCACAACACTGGAGCACAGGCTCATTGAAAGACTGAGACACAATCATAGAACTACAGACATTTCTTTCCTGATACCTTACCACCACACCATGAAAGGCCTATTTACTGGAGTTCCTTTTACCCAGTGCATTATATCTGAATTTCAACCAAAATGTATAAGAAATATTAAAAGGCAAAAACATAGTGTGAACAAGCATCAGATCAGAGTCAGGTATGGCAGGGATGCTGAAATTAAAACAGCTACGGTTAATGTGATAAGAGGTCTAATGGGAAAAAGTAGGCAATATACTGAAACAGATGGATAATATAAGCAGGGAGATGTAAATTCTAAGAAAGAATATAAATATCAGAGATCGATCAAAGACACTGTAACAGAAATGAATATTACCTTTCATGGGTTCATTAATATACTAGACATGGCTAAGGAAAATCCATGATTATTCTCTGAGCTTGAGAATGTGACAACAGAAGCATTCAAAGCTGAAAAGCAAAGAGAAAGAAGATGAAAAGAACAAAATAAAATATCCAAGAATTCTGGAACAACTACAAAAGGTGTAACATATGTGTGATGAGAACACCTGAAGGGAAAGAAAAGAAAAAAAAGCAGAAAGAAAGAAAGAAAGAAATATCAAGGATTTTAGAAGAAATATTCATCCAGATGGGTAGGATGGGCAGACACATGGTGCCAGGGCAGAGAGGACACAGTATGGAGGAGAAGAGGCGGCAGTGGCAAGGTAGCAGTGGCACACGTGGCAAATAAAAAGTGGGAGGAACACCAGGAGAGTGATCCCAGCCTCAGGCCAGACCTCGCAGTCCAGGATTCCAACACTAGGAAAGTAAAGCCTCGTAGCTTCTGTCTGTGAAAATCAGTGAGGGTTGGGGCAGAAGAACAAACTTCCCGTCTCTCAGGAAAGTCTGTTTAGAGAGCCTCCATGGTCTAGAATATACACAAGCCCACTGACTCTGGGAATCACCACCAGGGCAGCAGCTAGAGAGGTGCCAGCCATAATCAAGAAATGGGTGAAGTGACTAGAAAAGGGGTGAGCGTCAAGCAAGTGGTGTTGTTTCCTCTTTGACCCCCCCCTCCCCCACAGTGTTGCAGAGAGGTGAAACAGGCCACTCTGCATTGACAATTACCTAAGGCTCGGCCCCTTAAAATGTAACAGGTGCACCCAGGTAGGGAGTCAAAGCAGCTCTACCTAATCACACAGAAACAAACACAGGGAGGCTGCTGCATTGAGGAAACAAAGAAATATGCCTTAAATGAAAGAGCAGAAAACCCCAGAAAAAGAATTAAAACAGAGAGCCAACCTATCAGATGCAGAGTTCAGAACACTGGTGATAAGGATGCTCAGAGACCTCATTGAGTACGGCAAACACATCAGGGAAGAAACAGAGGCTACACTAAGTGAAATAAAGAAAAATCCACAGGGAGCCAACAGTGAAGGAAGGAAGCTGGGATTTAAATCAATGAATTGGAACATAAGGAAGAAATAAACCCATACAGAATGAAGAAATAAGATTTTTTTTTTTTTAATAAGAGAATAAGAAGGCTCTGGGACATCTCCAAAAGTGCCAACATCTGAATCATATGAATGCCAGAAGGAAAAGAGCAAGAGCACGACACTGAAAACTTATTTGAAAAAATGATGATAGAAAAATTCCCTAATTTGGTGAAGGAAATAAGACATATGTGTCTAGGAAACACAGAGGGTCACAACCAAGTTGGACCCAAAGAGGATCAATACCAAGATATAGCACAATTATTAGTGAAATAAGCCAGTCAGTGAAGGACAGGTAACATATGATTTCACCCATTACAGGACAATAATGAGCAAAACTAACAACAAGCAAAACAGAACCAAGTGTATGAATACAAGGAATAGGCCTGCAGTGGTCAGGGGGAAAGGGGTTGGGGGGAGGGGGGAGGCAGAGGCAAAGAAGGGGAGCAGCTTAGACAAGAACCTAGTATAAAGGAACCATGGACATGGACAACAGGTGGGATTGAC